>JZKD02S1227680.1:46365-60120 GCA_000966675.3 Picea glauca | reverse complement strand
CGGATCCATAATTGTATTGATAAAAGGTATAGCCACCGAGGATACAGTGTGGATCTATACTCTGATGACCTGAATTGATCATAGCCATGAAGAATACACAGTGGATCTACGAGATGAAAAGACATAGCCACGAACAATACAAGGTGGATCTATGTGACAGTATATGTGCCACTGTTCAAGAGAAACTCCTTCGCAACTTGGGCAAAGTACATATTAGAGTGATGGCTCAAACCAAGTTCTTCTTACCGATCCCATGCGAATAGATGTACTGATGTCAAAGATGGTAGAAACCACTTGATTACCGGTCAATGATGTAAACCATTAACAAGCACGAGGGAGATCACCATTAATGTCAATGATTCCCAAGGTACCCTAGTACATTCCAACGAATGTGAATGGATGAGATGGAGTCGAACATCCATGGAATATCCCTTTTCCGGGAAACCCACAGTTCTCAAGGGGACACAATCCTCAAGCTCCACAACAACCTCTTCCCCCTCAAGGGACTCATCTATATCCTCCTATGGAAAAATGCCAAATCTGGCTTATAATCCTCAAAACCCATCCGGTTATCCTCCGCTCGTGCATGTTTCTCGAACCCCCTCAAATCCTATGTATCCTGGTCAACACCAACCTTATACAAGAGGACCCACTGGTTACAATTATCCACCTAACCCAGTGTATGGTCCTACTGGTGTTCCTATGCCACACCAGTATCACCCGCAGGTTAACCGACAACTACCTTTCCTAGTGACTCTAGATCTCCTAGACTTGTCTCGGTTAACAAATGATCCTATTTTTCATTCTCCAGTTTGGCCAGCTATTCCAGCTAAAATTCCTTCTGATATTCCAAAATTCGATGGAAAGTCTGAAGAAGACCCAAACAACCATGTGATGACTTTCCATTCATGGTGTTCATCGAACTCCCTCATGGATGATTCTATACGTTTGTGTCTTTTCCAACGAACGCTTATGGGTTTTGCAGAAAAGTGGTATATTGAACTACCACGTGCTTCTTTTCACGATTTCAACTCCCTTTCCATGTCTTTCCTCACACACTTCCAACTACCCATTCGATACGAGACGGGTACCAAACTATTGACCTCCCTTCGTCAGAAAAAATCCGTACATATCTCTGATCATATTCATGAATGGAGATGACGACGAAGGTTAATCAAAGTGGTCATTCCTGACCAATTATTAGCGGAATGGTTCACTAAATCACTACTACCCCCGATTGCTCGTGATGTCGCCATGGGTGGTGTAGTCACTGAGGAGGAAGCTATTTCTCGAGCTCAGTACTTAGATTTGGTTTATTCACAATCTGGTACTCTGTATGAATTGATACCAAATGCTACCCATGCCACTACCGATCCATCCAAACCATCGTCTACCTCGCACGCGGATGGAGTCATTGGCTTTGTCAAAACCCAATCTACTTCCCAGTTGACTGGAACAACCCAGCGGTCCGCTTCAACATCTTCTCCCAGTTCGACCACACCCTCTTCTACCTCCCCTCAAAGTCAGGTCTCTGAGGTGAATATGGTTCAATCGACCCCTTCACAACAATCTGGAGGTAAGAAGAAAGCAAGAAATAAACCAAAGAAAAACAATAACAATGAATGACCAAAAAATCAAAATCAAACTCCTTCTGCCGGAAAACAACCACAATGGAAACCGAAATTCCCATGTCTCATTTGTGGTGATGATCACTACACTCGATATTGTCCACATCGCGATGAAGTGGCCAAGCTTTTTAATGGAAATTCACAACCCGTTGTGCTTACCCAGCCTTTTCCACAACAACAATCTTTGGTTTCTCAAACCCCCACTCCAGGGGGTAGTTCCAACCAATCCCATGATGAAGCCTCGACAAGTGCCCACATTTACATGTTTAACGGGATTAATCTGACCACATGCACTATGACATATGACACACCGATTAAACCTGATAAGACGAATACCACTAACGGTTCCTTACCAAACCCATCACCATCTTTCGTTAGTCCTCCGTCTGCTAGCCCTCCATCCAGGCCACTCCAGATCAAGAAACCTCCGTTTGAATCCATCTTACGCCCTCCTAAGAGCACTATCTGGAAATATACCTTTAATCCTAGTTCACGGGCTTCCAAAAACTACAACATCGTTGAATATTTGGCTCAAGCACCGTGTGCTATGTCTGCTTTGGAAGTTCTACAACACTGTCCCAGTCAATGTAGAACGATCTTGGCTGCCATTGGTGATTTCAATCCTGAGTCATCTAATAAACTCACGTTTAATCTAGATGATCATCAGCCTCAACTCTCCCACCAACTAGCTTTTCAAATCGATGTTTTTGTTCACAATCAACAAATCCACTGAACTATCTTGGATGAGGGAGCCTCTACTTGTGTCATGTATTTAGCTTGTTGGAAAGGGTTGAAATCACCCGCCCTTAACAAATCCCCTACAATTTTACGCGCTTTCGATGGGTGAGGTTTTCATCCTCACGGACTTTTACAATCCTTAGTCATTCAGTTGAGCGGAAAAACTGTTACTGTTGATGTCGAGGTGGTTGATGCCCCCCTCGATTACAACCTACTACTCAAAAGAATTTGGTTCTACGCTATTACTTTCATCGCCTCATTGGTGTTTCGATGTGTACAATTACCCCATCAAGGCAAAATTGCCATTATCAACCAACTAGATTTCTGTACACCTGATGCTCGTGTCCCTATTACCAACAACATTCATTTTTTGGGAGACCACAAAGTTACGTATGAAAGCGTTGGTGTTGTCTTGTTGAACGATTCTAGCCTTATGGGTACCTTCCCTACACCACTTCCACCCACCACACATCATATTGCCACCGTCAATATGATTTTGACTATGGCTTCCCAATCTTTGGAATCATCTGACCCTTGGATTGTACCTAGTCCTATGGAATTCAATGTGCTAGGTGACATCATGCCACTTAGCCCAGCCAAGGCCACATACATATCTATTCAATCTTCCTCTCCCTCCATGGACAACCCACATCTATTGGCACCTGATGCATACTCGATATCGTCATGGTTGGATTCCCTATCGTCTGCAATCGATTACATTTCCCAAATTTTTCCTTTCAACGAATCTATAATGGAAATGCTTAATATTGACAACATACCTTGGGATGATAACCATCATCGATCCTCTTTTCTTCTGCCTCTAGAAGAAATTCACAAAGACAAATACTCTGTCTTCCCTCCTGATGTTACCAATTCCCCACAATCTCCCATCCTCACACAAGATACTCTTTCTGAAGGGAATCTAGGTAATATCTCTACTATGATTGTTATTGATATTTCGATCAAAGAAGGCGTTGTGGAAAATGTTAACCTTGGTGATAATTTTACACCCGAAGAAATTGTATCTTACACCGCTCTGTTTAAAGAATTTTGTGATGTATTTGCTTGGAGCTATGAATAAATGCCAGGGATCGACCCCTCGATCATCGTGCATGAAATCAATACTTACCCAGGTGTGAAACCTGTTCGATAGAAACTCTACCCAGTTCATCCCAAGAAAATCATAGCTATAAAGGCAGAAGTTGAGAAACTTTTGAAATCTATCTTTATCTATCCTGTCTCTTTGACAGAATGGGTCTCCAACTTCGTTTCGGTTGCCAAAAAATAGGGGACCATTCGTGTCTGTGTTGACTATCGGGATCTCAATAAGGCTTGTCCAAAGGACAACTACCCTACGCCCTTCATCGACTAGATCATTGATAATTGCGCTGGGTGTGTAATCTTCTCTTTCATGGATGGTTTCTCTGGGTATAACCAGATTGAAATTTTACCTGCTGATCAACATAAGACAACCTTTATTTTCCCATGGGGAACTTTTGCCTATCGGAAGCTACCTTTTGGTATAAAAAATGATAGTGCTACTTTCCAGCGGGCTATGTCATACGCTTTCCACGATATCAATCATATTGTAGAACCTTACCTCAACGACTTACCTGCCCACTCATCCAATCGATCAGATCACATTGATCACTTATGGGCTATTTTTCTTCGATGTCGATTTTATCGTATCCGCTTGAACCCACATAAGTGTATTTTTGTTGTCGAATTTGGTCGACTCCTTAGTTTCATTGTCTCTAAAGATAAGATTTGGTTGGATCCCTTAAAAATTAAGGCTATTCTGGCCTTACCCCCACCTACTAGTTTGACCCAACTCCAAATTTTTCAAGGGAAAGCAAGCTTCCTTCGTCGTTTCATTTGTAACTACACTGAGATAACTAAAGGATTCATGCGATTGTTGCAGAAAAACACATATTTCATCTGGGATGACATCGCTCAACGATCATTTGACACTCTCAAGCATGCCTTGACCCACGCACCTTTGTTGCATCCTCCAGAGTATACAAAGGACTACATCCTTTACATAGCCTCCTCCACTTCCACTATTGCGATGGTGTTAGTTCAGGAGGACCCCAATGGTGAGGAACATGTGATCTATTACCTGAGAAAGAGTCTATCTGGACCCAAACTCCGATATTCACATGTGGAGAAACTGGCTCTGGCAGCCGTCATCGCTGTCTAGAGATTTCACCATTACATCCTACTACGCACCACTACTATGATTGCGGACTCAAACCCCATGTACCATGCCTTGACACGTTAGGTGCTCAGGGGTAAATACTCCAAATGGATCATCATCCTTTAGGAATTCGATCTTGAATTTACGAAGTCCAAAGCCAAAAAGTCCCTGGTGTTTGCAGAGCTTATCTGCGACCTTCCCCATGCTGATGAAGATATTGAACCCTGAGATTCTCTCCCTGACGAAACACTTTTCCTCATCAACACCTCTGATCCTTGGTATGGAGACATCCTTCTTTATCTCCAAACCCAATGTTTTCAGCCTAACATTTCCCGTGAAGAGCGTCGACGTATTCACCACCATTCTCGTCGTTATCTTATCGTCGATGACACCTTGTATCGTCGTGGTATTTATACTATCATTCGACGATGTTTGATTCATGAAGAGGTTTAACACATTCAGAATGACTGTCACCTTGGAGCCTGTGTCGGTCACCTTTATGGGATGGCTATAGCCCAAAACATTCTACGTGCCGACTATTTTTGGCCCTCGATTTTCAAAGATTGTATTGCATCAGTCAAAAAATTCCCACCCTGTCAAGTTTTTAATAACAAGGCACACACCCACCCTACTACGCTGTACCCCGTTATCGCCATCAGCCCCTTTTCCAAGTGGGGTATCGATTTCATGCAATGTAAGCCTACCTCAGCCGGGGGACACAGTTATATAATTGTCGTCATCGACTACTTTACAAAATGGGCTGAGGCTATGCCTACCTTTTTGAACGATGGTCATACCACAACTCTTTTTGTTTTTAACCACATCATAAATCGTTTTGGTGTACCACTCGCCACTGTCATTGATCACGGTTCACACTTTAAGAACCAGATGATGAGTGAATTACATGCCAAGTTGGGTTTTCGCCATGAAAACTCATCCCCATACTATCCTCAGGCCAACGGACAAGTCAAAGCCATCAACAAGGTCCTCAAAACCATGATTCAATGTATGGTAGGGGAAAATAAGACATCCTGGCATATACAACTTTTCTCCGCTCTCTGGGCTTACCGTACTTCCGTGAAAACTGCAACGGGGTTCACTCCTTTCTAGCTAGTGTATGGCATCGAAGTTGTTTTACCAATTGAGTGTTAGATTCCATCTCTGAAACTTAAAGTAGAAATCCTACCCCATACTTCTACCGAAGAATAACGTTTCTTATATCTGACCAAATTGGACAAAACACGTCGTGATGCCACTCTCTTTAACGAAGCACATCAGAAATGGATAAAAAATCAATACAATAAATCCGTCCATCCTCAGACTTTTGTAGAAGGAGACTTAATCCTTGTCTATGACCAGGTTCATGAGAAACTAGGGACAGGTAAGTTAGAACCTCTGTGGCATGGCTCTTACATTGTGAAATGTGTTTTGCATAGAGGCGCCTACGAGTTAATCGATTATGACGGAATCTCCCTAGGAGAGCCCCGAAACGGGCTTTACCTTAAAATGTACTATGTCTAGATCACCTAGCATGTGTACTTTGTACATTATTGTATTTTAGTTTGGTTTGGTTGTTTCTTTTGCGTGCTCGAGGCTTTAACTTTGCGACTCATAACTGTGTCTTGTGTTTTCATGTGAAGATGACATCTTTCTTTCCTATCTTTGTCGGGTTTGCAGATGGCGCTAGTCAACACACCCAAAAAATTTCTTCTGTAGCATGGGTCATTTACCAATCTGACGAGTTGGTGAGTTTAGGAGGTGTTTTCTTAGGACCAACGACCAACAACATGGTATAATATCATGCTATCATCGAAATTTTAACCCAAGCCTCCTCCCTAGGTATCTCTCATATGATTGTTAACCTAGACTCGCAACTCGTGGTCTGCCAACTTAATCGTATATACGCTATTTGTAATCCTATCCTGCTACGTCTCCACCTATGGGTTCGTCGTCTTGAACAAATATTTGATTACATCGAATACAAACATATTCCAAGAGAACTCAACAATGTTTCCGATTTGTTAGCCAATTACATCATGGATCAGTATCTCACCCATAGATAAGGTTTCATGAAGGAAAACAAATTGTACACCACATGTAAATTAAAACACATCACATTAAAGACATCATCATTTACAAATCTTCTAGCACTGTAAAAACTTGGAACTATATATATATATATATAGAATGACTGAAAATGTTTTGATTACATCAAAAAAGTATTTGGAAGAGCAAAATTTTGGGTCTTCACACCCATACAACATCGTCCGACAAGTCATATAAAATATGCAATCACCAGAGAAACTCTAATCTCTTTACACTGCATTATGCTGAGAATAACACATCACTGCATGCACTACTCGTCTCAGTAGAGAGTTGACATTCTCAGGCACCCCCACAGTGTGTCTCTGTAGATGTAAAGGCACTTCTCTCCTCCGTAGAGGAGGAATGCCCATTGTAAGGCATTGAAAGTTTCTTTCAACCTCTCGGAGACCTATCACTGGTGCCCCTATATCTACTGCAACCTGAGCATCCCTGTGACGTCCCAGTACTGGTATCTCAGCTGGACGCACTGCTCCCTTGTCTGCATGTTGAAAACAATACATCTGTTAGAAACTCTTCTACGTACCCAATAAAATATACATACGTTAAAAACTTAAAAAAAAACACTAGACAAGGTATTATTTAGTCTCTCACCCGATGAATCCCAATCTTCCCTCGCTGGTAGAATTAGATCCATACGCCCGTGAAAGTCCAACTTGGCATATGGAAAGTCTTCTATCCAAATATATTGGTGTCTCAGCCAAGCGAAGAAGTCTCGAGTGAAGCGGAACTCTGACTCTGCCACTAGTCTCAGAGACAGACTAGTCCATCGTCCCATCCATGGTTCTCCCACTGGTCGTATTGCCAATGCAATATGAGGCTGCATCTAGGGGATGCACTCTAAGAAGAATGAGACCAAGAAAGAACCATATCTGAACTTCTTCTGCCCCATCCTACATCTCGAAACCTGTTCCTTCACGTTCCGAAGAAACCCTACACTCCAGTTAAACAGTGTTGGCTACAAACACTGTACACCATAAGCTACCTGTGATCTCGACGCCAGATGCACGCTAGTGCTTCCTGTCACACTCATGATGGAGAACAAAATAGACTGAAGGGGTAATTCTCTGATATCCTTGATTGGGATTCTAACTCCCACCAGTCTTTCTCCTGGGACACAATGACGTGCCAAGTACACATCCACTTGCTCAGGAAGTTCCCTCTATCCGAAAAAAGTTATAGGAGCCCCTCTTTTCGAGAGGCCAGTCAAGAATTATACATCTTCCAACTCGATGATTAGAAGTTGTGTTCCAATCCGAAACCCTTGCTTTGTGACATCCCACAAGCTGATTATGTGCTCAAGAAGAAGGATCTCTTTCTTCATCTTTTGCAGTTTGAAGAATTTCAGAAGGCCACAATTTCTCAACACGGCCCACATGCGAGGACTCCGCAAAGTAGCCAAATCATCGAGCTCATGCTCCCATTCCTTCCATTCAATCATGGTCGTTTTCGAAATCACCTACAAACGAAAAGAACAAAGAATTTCATTATTCAATTTTTCAGCAATTTCTTAAATAATTAAAAAACTTGAAATCCATTGCCCATACTGTTCAAAAAGGAGCATGCCCTCTTTTTTATTACTCAATAATCACTACGTAGCAATAAAACATTTTAAATGAAAATAACTTTCATCAATGGATGCGTGGGCATATTTTTGAGTTTCTTATGGATTCCTTAACAAAAATGACCACTCTACTCAAGTATCAAGGCGTTGGCATCTATGCTACAATCCTTTGAAAGAGTTTTTGTAAACAAATGTCCTTTTCCCATTGTTTTGAACAGAGTCTGATTTGATATTTTTTTGGGACGACCTAGGGCTTCGTTTTTTTATTCAAATATTGCTGTGAAAACAATTTTTGAACCATATAATTGAAAGAGGAGGAAATGAATATCTACCTGGTCTAAACGACGAGAGAAATAATCAACCGTAGCTCCGGTACCAAGCAAAGCAAGATCCACCTCCAAAATGAGAATCTCCACTGCTACAAATCCTTATGCAAATGAAATGGTAATTGAATATTTTTCTTGTATTACTATTTACGATTTCTATTTTTTATAAGGTATAGTTATTTGTGGGTTTCTTTAACAATATAATGGCCTCACTAAACCTCTGGATTGCAGTTTTGACATTGCAGATTTCAAAGTAGTTTTGATCATTTGTTTACTTTGTCACATCCATGAGCATAGTCTTAGTTCGTTCTCAAGCTCGAGAATGTAAGAACGCACCGGGTAAAATTTTATCTCTTTTTCGGACCTGTATGGACACATGAAAAAGGAACCCCCTAGAGTCACCTTTAAACTCTTTTCAGTCTCTCTAAACATGAAAATATCATCGAGTGATCTTGCTTCCTTTCACACTCGTTAAAAGGTTCGAAAGGGCGTCTTTCGAGTGGTAGTTTATCTCTTTTTCGGCCTTGTGAGACTAACTATATGAAAAAGGAACTGAGAGAGTTCTCTTTTAAGTGTTTTTTCAGACTCTATCATCATGAAAAACCTTCTAGTTTTATGTCTTTGGACTCGCTAAAACAAACATCGACAGGTCCATATGGGACCGACCCCTTACTTCTTCCAGTTCGTTAAACAAAAGAAGAGGAACTTACCAAAGGTGAGTTATATTGAGTATGTGTTACCCTCCTCGAGCTCGTTAAATTAAAAAGAGGTACTCGTCTATTTGGATGGGGGAAAAATTGAAAGAAGCAAGCTAAGAAGTTTTTCGAGAACATTACTATGTAACTATTAGAGTCGCCCTTGAACATGCCCCTTTGTCTTTTGCACGCATTATAATCCACTGAACATCTACACTGAGCCAATCCTTTGAGTTTATTTCACTCCTCTGGGTCACCTGACGTAAGTCACAACATCCACTCCATCATCAAGTTTTGGTCCATGTCATGTTTCTGCTGTCGTGCCTCAGTGTTCAAGGGAAGTAACCACCTCGAGAGTCAGTTGTCACAAATATCTTGTCTCAATACCCGTGTCATTCCATGTTCATTTGATCTACCAATTACATCTCTATGTCTGTTTCATGTCGTTGATGGGGGATACATCAAGGCCCTCCTTCGACAAGCCTGTTCCTGCCGAATACAACACATTATCCAGGAATTAGACTTAGAAATCAGTTAGTACTTTGGGACCTACATGAATCAAAGGCAAGCCTCCTTAGGTCCGATAGTGGGTTTACATCATTGACCTCTGATCGGATGATTCCACGGATGTTCGACTCCAGCTCATCCATTCACATTCGTTGGAATGTACTAGGGTACCTTGGGAATCATTGACATTAATGGTGATCTCCCTCGTGCTTTTTAACGGTTTACATCATTTGACCGGTAATCAAGTGGTTTCTGCCATGTTCAACATCAAGACATCTATTCTCATGGTTAGATTTGTACTACATCAGGATCGGTAAGAAGACCCTCGGTTCAGCCATCACTCTGATATGTACTTTGTCCAGGTTGCGAAGGAGTTTCTCTTGAACAATGACACATATACTGTCACATAGATCCACCTTGTATTGATCGTGGCTATGTATTGTCATCTCGTAGATCCACTATGTATTCTTCGTGGCTATGATCAGTTCAGGTCATCAGAGTATAGATCCACACTGTATCCTCAGTGGCTATACCTTTTATCAATACATTTAAGGATCCACAGTGTATTTTATGGTGGCCATATCTTGCAAGTCTTGATCACCCAAGCATAGGTATGCCTGCCTTGGGTTTGAAAAATGTCATAATATTTGTTGGATGTTTGTGTGCAGCTTCTGTCAGGTTCTCCATGTCTATACCCTTGCTTGCAAGTCTACAAAGCATTTCAATTATCAATTCTCATCTTCTAACTTCATACTTTGGGGGGAAATCTATTACACATCAACGTTACTCGCTTCGATAAGTGTTGCAAGTATCAAGCAAAGCATACTGCCATGATTCCTATGTCATACTTATAACGACATTAAGGAGACACTTAAAATACCTCAAACACTTGATTTGAAGGAAGAGGAATGGCTAACTGGAGTTAGGTACCTCTTTCCATTTGAAAGAACCATTGAATCTAGGTTTTTAAAACAAAGCGCTCCTCTATATCTCTCTTAGGAGCTCTGGAACTCCCCTATAGAGTGCTAGGAAGCATTATAACACTGGACAACCCTTCTGGAGGAGTGCTATTGATTTTAGGAGTGTTGGCGCCCCCATAAAGCCTACCAGGGAGTGTTATAGCACTCTGATGTCCCTTTTGAGGGAGCACTGCCTATTCTGGGGAATAGTTGGTATGTTGAGGAGAATAAGGGGAAGATATTTTCAATCCTGGAAGGCAGTAGGATTCGAACCCCTGGTCTAGCCATGATCCTAGGGAAGATCCCTAACTCAAGGAGGCGAATCCTCAACTTACCCTAAAGATACTTCAAGAGGTTAGGCCTCTCTAAACCTATATAAGAAGGCTCTCTCATGGTGGAAAGGGGGAAGAATTAGAAGCATGAAACCTATGATCTCATAGGAAACACACAGTGAATTGGAGGAGAGTAATCAGTGAAGTTGCTGCCATCTGGATCGCGGATCTTTTGAGAAAGGGTTAGACAAAGGGGATTTGACGAAGCTGCTACATTTGCATCTACGGTTGTAAGTTTCTTTCATTGTTGTTCTCATCAATATGACACACTTGGCCTATTTCTTTCTAGTTTGTGCTTAATATCACATGAACTTGTCTCTAATAGATAGGTCTATTTCAAGTTAATATCAGTAGAGTAGGAAGAGATTGTACTCTTGTTTGTCTACAGGGCTTATCGAGGAGCGAAAGATTGGAGCTCAACTCGGAGTGTGCAGGGACAAACACCGGTAAAAGGTACTTATTTTCTCCTTCCTCCTCATACATTAGTTTATATAGATCTAAAATGAATTCAGTGTCCATGATAAGCATTTTTTGTCTTAAGAGTTAAGAGTCTAGCTCCCAAGAGGAGATCTACCTATTTGCAGTGGGATTTTCCTTCAACAAATACTTCTAGTAAGTTTCTTAAATTTTGTTTATTTTTGTTGAATTTTGTTGTATTTAAATTTATGTGAAGTTACTTTCAAATGTGTGTGTAGGCAATCAATTTAGAGCAAGGGGAGATAATGAGAGTGGCTATCACGAATATTCAAATGTCGATGCAGAGGGTGAAGGTGGATTTAGGAGGCCACGTTATGAAGAAACAAAAGATTACATGTCAACATCCACCTATCCGTCAGAAGTTGGAGATGAACTTCCATGGGAAGGGAATCCAGAAGCAATGACGCTTGAGCGATGCTCATGTGTTAAAAAGAGGCTAGAAAATGATTTGGCGGTCTTGGAACTTCCTGAGGAGAGAAAACAAGGTTTGCAAATTGTTTTGCATTCACTAGAAAACTTTATGGATGCATATCAGAAGATGGGGCCAACCACTAATAGTTTCATCGATCTAATGAGGCGCCAAAAGTCATAGGTGATGTGTCTTGATAAATGAGAGACAATAAAAAAAAAAGTTTCAAAAGAAGACGCCATCTCCATGTTCAATTTCAAAGAGGGCCCAAAGCGGAAAATGTTGAAGGTGCAATATTTTAACCACCCTGACTTTGTCGATCATCTGTATAACAGATTTTTGGCGGCATATTGGAAATTGTTGTGGAACGATGAGGTTACACACTATTATGCAAGACATTTTTTTTGCGGATTTTTTCTTGCACATGCACCCAGATTATACTAGTCTACCATCCAAATATTATGGGACTGGTAAATGACGTATGTATGATCACAAAGGGGCATATCAAAGTCCATCATTTCTGAGGCTTCCACAACCTTTAGTGACTCGCCTAACAGGG
The DNA here is from genome assembly GCA_000966675.3 of Picea glauca. NCBI lineage: Eukaryota > Viridiplantae > Streptophyta > Pinopsida > Pinales > Pinaceae > Picea > Picea glauca. The sequence goes on along the minus strand of JZKD02S1227680.1, from coordinate 47,626 downwards.
GCATTTTCATCACTTTCAGAGTTCCAGGCTACATAAAAAGTTGGCAAAGAGGCCACGACTGCAATCAGGGAAAATTTGGAAGCTATGTTTTTGTTAGGATATTTAGAAACTTAGGAGTTAGTTAAGATCTGCTTGGTCTAATATGTCATTAGGTAAAAGTGTGTTTCTTTAGTATGAATTAATATGCATTTGTAATTAGGAAATCCAACGGTCACGATATGTTCCCGACATAGAGTGATCCGACGGTTCATACTCTCCTCGATCTTAACGGCCATTGATCCATGGCTTAACACCCGATTGGTCCATGATCTCTATTTAAAGAGCATGGAGGGTCATTTCCCAATGATCGATTGTGAGAAAATCTCTTGTAAAATCTCTCTATAATCTTTTTCTTTGCATTAATAAACTGCTCCAAGTGGTCGCGTTGGCTGGGGATGTGGATGTTTCCCCATAGGGGTTTTACCACATGAAAACATCAGTGTGTTGATATTTGATCTGGTTATGTGAGTGGTTAATGAAGGTGTTCGTATTCTTTTGGAATACTTGTGTTGTCGAACATGGTATCAGAGCCTGTTTGAAGACCCGCTCCTATTGTAGATCGAGATCGTGAAGCCGAGTTGCCTCATCTCCATTTTCTGGCATTTTCATACATTTCTGGGTTGAGAGGATTGTTCCATTGCATTCGAAGTACTCGTTTCATTCAATAACACTTTTCGTTTCACTCAAAAAGGTTTTCGTTTGCCCAAGATACGACCATTACAGTCAGATTCGGAGGTATAAAGTCTGAATACACATTTTTTTTTTAATTTTGCAAAGTTTTGATTTTATTTCGGTTTGTATTTTTTATTTCCGGGATGCTACTCTTTTAGATCTATGTATTCTATTTTCCCCGCGCCTTATGTGATCTTGGAAAATCAGAAACAAATAGAAAAATGTGCATCTTTCGGGTAAGCTAACCGAGATCTAACCCTTGTTGTCATCGATAAGCGAAATTGTTTTCTTATGTGAAACGAGTTTTTTTGGAGCATGCTCTCCAAGGTTGTTTTCAACAACACCAACAACACCAACAATACCCCCAATTCTCCTTCTGAAAATTACAATATGTTTTGCTAGACCATTTGGTTAAAACTTGCCTTATTAAGTAACAGGTCTTGAGTTCAAGTCTTTCTTTTGTTACCTTTTTTGAAAAAGTTCATGCTATAAATTGTAAAGTGCATTTCACTTCAAGTATAAAAGTGAATCACTATAAGTAGCTTTATAT
>JZKD02S1227647.1:0-12405 GCA_000966675.3 Picea glauca | reverse complement strand
CACATCTCTTCTCAGAGATAAGCTGCCACCATTCTAGCGAGTCTTTCACTCTGTATTTTTACAGTCTCTGTACATTTCTTTCATTAATAGAAATCGTGTATTATTGTATCTCTATTTTTATGGTCACATCTCTGATATATTTATGTTATATTACTAGATATACATGATATCTCTGTGCATTTCTTTATTATATCTCCACTCTCATTTCGTGCTGAAAATAATCTAGATCATAGAGGCAAGGGGGTTGCAGGACTCAGGTGTCTACAACCAATATGGGACATAGATCTGTGATTAAAACACTCAACAAAGTACTTATATAACAATATACATTAGTTCATGAGTATCATTCACATTGCAGATTAACCCTTATTACAGATCAACGTAGTAACAATCAAGATCAAGCACTTACAATCACTTAGCACATAGCATTAGCTCAGATCTAGCATCTATTCATCTTTAATACCATTAATCACTAAGAAACAACATCAAATATATTCATCATATATTATAAAAACAAAACTATGCATATAAACAACATAATCCACATCGCACAGATCACATCAAGACACATGATATACGTGGTTCACCCCAGTGTGGGGTTACATCCACCAATGACTTATTCTTCTTCTTTATTAATATTCAATATTCTTACATTCTGTCACTCATGTGCACAAATCCACAAAGCTAAAATCCACAGAGGACATGAGATCTGCATGCAGTTCACCAGACCCTCCTTCCCAAAATCAGGTCAAGGCACAAAGTCAACTCCTTAGTATCACAAAGCCCTACTTTACATAGTATGTCTACACCTTGCCACTTACAACCTCTTTCACTAAGAAAACATTACCACTTACAACATATGGTGCACATAGACCACTATCATCACCACCTATTACGTCGCTTAGATACTTATTTATACATTTACAAAAAGGCCTAATCATGGGTAAACCCATGGGCTGACATCCAATAAACCGTTACATAAATCCTAGTAAACCTTTTGTTGGGTCCACAAGCCCGTAAAATGAGTGAGATCTCATGATCTTAGCTCCGCCTGGGTGCTCCATCTTTGACCATCCTATCGAAGTCCCAAAAGTGGTCAACATGACCAATGTTCTCTCAAAACTTGGTCAAGGGCCAACAACAAGACTGTTTTTATTCTTTTTGATCTTGTCTAGATTAACTGAGAAAATTATCCCCCTGGACTCTTCTTTAAGCCCATTTTCAGAATCTATAAACATGAAAATATTTATGAGAAATATTGTTTCCCGTCACGCCCGCCAAACTCAAATTTGAAGGCACATCTGTCCGGTGGTAGTTTACCTCTTTTTCAGTCTAGTTGGTTAATTTCATGAATAAATGTATGCTTTAGGAACTTCAGTTCACTAGAAGAGTATTCTCAAGTGTAAGTTTAACCCTTTTTCAGGCCCGAGGGACTAAATCTTCGAAAAAGGAGCATTCTTCTTGGTTTTGGTTTATCACCTTTTTTGGGCCACGGAAATTACTTACAAATAAGGAACCCCCATGGAGTCCATAGTTAAGCTCTTTTCAAACTCCCTAAAATTGAAAAGATCGTTGAGTAACCTTGTTCCTTCACACTCATTAAATTGGTCCAAAAGAACATCTACTTGAATGATTTTAACCCTTTTTACAGCCTGTAGATTATAGCGGAAAAAGGTATGCCTCAAGAGATTTGTCTCTCCGGGAGAGTTCTCCTCAATAACTTTTATACTTTTTCAGGCCAAAGTGACTAAACTCAGAAAAATGCTATGAGTCCATAGTTAATCTCTTTTCAGACTCCTTAAAATTGAAAATATTGTCGAGTGATCTTGTCTTTGTCACACTCATTAAAATGGTTTTGAATATACATCTTTTTGGTTCAAGTTTAACCCTTTTTCGAACCGACTAGACCATCCTCGAAAAAGGTACTCCCTAGAGTCTTCTTTTATGTTTTTTCAAAATCTCTAAACGTGAAAAAACTACCAAGCTTACCTTCTATGGGTTCATAAAAATTACATGGAAGGGGTCTCATTGTGTCTTGCTTAATAGCATTTGCATATTTGCATATTTAGCCTAATTCTGACTCCATGTTTCTCTCAACTGAACCTTTGAAGCATGCCTTATATGCAAGACTTGTAGCAATTCTTGACTCTGCGACCTGACACCTTGACCCATGGAGGAATTTTCCCTGAGTGTCCTTTTCCTACACATGTCTCATTTCTTTGAGCATTAGTATTTCCCTACGTTTGGAACTGGTATGCTTTCTTGCGACACACGTTCCTCCTTTGTCATGTAGCATTATTTTATTCTTTTTCAAGCTCTTAAAAATTTGAAAAAGACAAAAAAATCAAATATTCGAAAAAGAGGGGATGGGAAATATGTAATTTTTTTCAGCAGCACAAAGAGTCACCCTTGGACAAAGCACATCATTTCATTTGTTCACCAAGCATTTGGATCTAGTATGACCTCAGGAAGTTTTTCTCGCTACATAGAGTTGTGTCCTCCTCTGTTTGTATACTCTTCCAAACACATGGAGAGTTTGTGTTTCCTCCTGCATCATGAACTTATGTCAATGCCATGCTCCCTAATTCTGATCATCGTTCATGATTTTGTCCAAGGGAATTTTCACTCAACTTGAGTCATCCTTTCTGCAGTTTGTCTCTTTACCTTCATGAGTTGGCCATCCCGAGAGTCTAGTCAAGTCCAGATTCAAAATCGACGAAGTTCTCTGCTTGATCATCGAGATCCTCATGCATTTTTCCAACGAGTTGTTGAATACCTAAGGGTATTGATCTATACACTCCCATTATACTCCTACCTGAGTTTTGAAGATCTTGAAGCTGTTTCTCAAGATATGAAGGCCTCATCTCCAGCCACAGGAATCACTAGCTTCTCAAAGATGAATACTATGCTTGTATATCTTCGATTGATTTTGAGATGTAGATATGTTGTGTATTGGTCATGACTACACTTTATATAGTTATATGACATGGATATGTAATGTATTTTATTGGAAACAATGATTTACTTCATCCCAAGAATGGGTATACCTACCTCGGAGAGACAATTTTTGTTTTGTAGTTGGCACCTCCCAAACTCTGGTCTCGGGCTCACTCGATTTCGTACATTGGTGAAGATATTGTAATATATTTCGGCCATTAGTTTCTCTTCCGACCTCACACATTAGGGGCATATGTTATAGCCCTAAAATGACCTACTCATGCATACATGGCCTTGTCCCTCTTACTTGAATATTTTTCCAAATCACTGCTGAGAAGCTCTTCTTAAAAACCCATTTTTTAGAATAAAAGAATCACATTTTCTTGTCCCAAATGATGATGTTTTGAGTATTTTCATTGATTTATAATTATCACTTAATATCTAACCCTAACTCATGAATATAATAGCATGCTTGTACTCCTTGTTTGCCTATCTTTGGATGCAGGTCAACCTTGGGAGAAGATGCGTAGTCAGTGGAACTAACAAGCTTGAGGGAATCATCACGAGACGTGGGATCAAAGGTATAGTTACCCAATCTCTTCTCTTATTTTCTTTCTTTACATTAGTTTTGGTATGTTTGGGGTAGTATAGATAATTGATTATATTTTAGACAGTTATTTTCTCTGTCTACATCTTGAATCCTGGTGTAGTTAAAGGGTTTTTTTTCCCTCTAGTAGTAGAGAACTATTGTCTGCAAGTAAAACTGTTCTACCATCTTATAAAGATATGTATTCCTACAAGTGAACGAGCCCATGTAATACGATAAGCTCACACTTCTCTTGTGTTTGGGAATTTTGGGGTGGAAAAAACTATGGTTCATTTGCAGAGGTTTTGTTACTAGCCTCAAATGAAAGCAATTGTAACTAAATATGTAAAGGGGTGTGTGATGTGTTCTAATTGTAATCCCACTAATAGAAAATTGGGGCTATACTCACCACTTCCTATTCCATCCCATCCATGGGAAAGTATCTCCATGGATTTTGTAGGGGGTTTACCAATGTCAAAGGGGGTCATGATTACTTGTATGTTGTAGTGGATAGGTTCAACAAGATGTGTATCTTTATGCCATGTAAAAAGAAGATCACTATTGAGAAGAATGCTAATCTCTTCTTTCAGTATGTTTGGGTTCACTTTGGGTTACCCACAACCATTATCTCGGATCGAGATACTCGATTCCTTGGGGATTTTTGGACAAGTTTGTGGAGAATGATGGACACCAAATTGAAGAGGAGCACTTCTTTCCATCCACAGACCAACGTATAGATAGAGGTTGTAAACCAAAGAATGGTACTTTTTCTTCAAGGCTACTGCAACAAGAATCCCAATTTATGGGATGAACATATACCCTATGTACAACATGCTTATAACCGAGCCTTACATTCCTCCACTTAGTGTTCACCTTTTGAGACATTGTTTGGGTACCTACGTAAAGTTCCTTTGGACTTGACTTATGGGAGAGATGTTGATTCAAATGAATAAAGAAAAGAAGACAGAGCCCACAAGTTCATCCATAGGATCCAGAAGGTGCACCGGGAAGTTAGGGAACAATTGGAGAAAATTCAAGCACAATATAAAGCTAGGCATGACAAACAAAGGGTTGATCATCAGTTCCAATTTGGAGACTGGGTATGGCTTCACATCAACAAGGAGATATTGAAGGTTGAAGGCAAGAAAATCAAGCCCATTCGTTATGGACCCTTCACTATTTTAGAGAAAAGTGGTACCAATGCTTTTCCTCTAGATCCTCCACCTTATATGAATATTTACTCAGTTGTAAATGTAGAGAACTTGAAAATTTGTTAGCCTCCCATGATCATAGATTAGGGTGAGGAATTTTTAATACCTTCTGTTATCACACTAAGTTTCCTTGGGTCTTTTGTCCCTTAGTTTTGAGTTTATAAGCCTCTAGATTTTAAATTTCTGCTTTATTTTCTTAGTGTGATTTACTTAGTTTATCTTGAATAAATAAAGGCTTGAGTGTTGGCTCATTTTTTACCCTCACATAGATTTTTTAACCTGGGTTCATTTTCTTAGCTTATGTTTTGACTCACCTCATGACTTGACACCAAGCCTAACTCAGACCATGACCTACATGACTTGACATGTCACTGTTTCCACTAATACATTTTATCCTTCCCATGTTGCCCCTATGTCCTATTAAAAGTGGTCAAATCATATTTTTGAAAAAGAGCGTTGCCAACTCACTAGGATTTTCCCTAGCGCACTCCTTGTCGTTTATTCCTTGCCATAATTAGTTATCATTTCGCTGAGTTCATGTCTACCTTGTTTTCAACACCATGGTTCATTAAAATATTCATTTGAGGATTTGATTTTAATGAGTTTGTTAACATTTTTAAAGATTTTAATGTTATCAAACTCGACACTGTTGAAACTACCAGTTCAGACTAGTTGCAGATAGCGCTACGAGATCAGCTGCTGAGGTAGATTTGGAAGCTAAGATGGTCATCGTGAACTTCTAATTGGTTGTAGAGCCTCAAGTTGTCATTACTCCTCCAGGTATTCTGTGGGCTCCCTCATTTGTATAGAGAATTGGTGTGATAGTTTTTGCTTGAGTTTTGGTAGCAACAATCTCTACAAATCACTCCCTCCTTCATCTCTCTCCATCCATATTTTATCTCACACATATTTGCATCCATTGTCACCTAGTTTTTAGTTATCAAGACACCCATTCATTTTGTTCTTGAGTGTTGAATTCCTTTGCAAACAATTATTCCTTGTATGCACACTGCGCTACCCAAAATCGTTGTTGAAACTTCACTGCATTTCCCCTGCTTCCTCTACTATTTGGATTGGAGTACTTTTAGCCAGGTTTTCAATGACCATTGCATTATTTTTCCTTCACTACATATTTTTTCTTCATTTTGATATCCATAGACAATAGGGAAGGGAAAATTTCATTTCTTTCTTTCTAAAAGCCATCAAAATAGTGTGAGTTAGAGGAGAATCCTAGGAAAAAGAAGTCATTTTTCACTGTCATTCTCCCATTGAAGTTTTCCTATGTTTTCTCTCCTATACTTCACTACACCATAGCCTTTGATCCCTTTTCTTGACCCATGGAGACACCTCATAATAAGAAATCTCACAAGGGAGGCACTGTGGTCATAACTTAACCCTCAGACATGCACCATTTTGATGTAGAGCCAATGGTTAGAGAAGTTTTTCAAAGAGTGGGTTGCCTCTATTTTGTGGGTGGGAAATTCCTCCTATAGACTAGAATTAAGGGTTTTATCATGCATGCATAAATGACCTAAAGTCTCCTACTTTTTACCAACATCCCAATCATAAATCCCATTATTCATATGCAAATACAAGGTTAAAGAGATCCAGTTACTGTACCTTAGTTTTCGTGTTTGATGTCAATCCCTTTAATGCTTGGTCGCTCCTTGACTGCAAATCTCCTCCCAATGTTGACCTTCATTCATAAAAGACAAACAAATAACTCCACATGCATATAATCTATAAACTAATGGGTTAGAGATTCTATCAAAATATAATCAAATTTAAATATTGACAATCTCATGTGGCGAGACGGGAAAAGTACTTCTTTTATTAATCTCACAAGAGTAACCTTACAATAGTGAGATCGGCCACTGCTCCTCGAATCTGGTCCTGGGCTCCTCTTCAACTGTGCTCCAACTGCTTCTGTATATGCTTCTATTCACACAATAGTTGCAAAAGGTTGGGGCAAGGGGAATACTAAATCGGGTATAGTTTCTTTGCTATGATTTTCCTCCCTCCAAATGGGACCCCTACCCCTTATTTTATAGGCTAGAAAGGACTGTGTATTTGGTCGAGTGACCGACTATGGGCAGTCAAACGGTTTAGTTAACTTATCCAAAACTATGTGTTCCGTCTGCAACTTTCCATTTTTCGTGCTTTTTAGGTATACACGGGCTGTATTGGGTCAACCAGCATACACATGTGTGCATTAGTGGATCAGGGTGCGTATGCCTTTAAAAAGAGTGTTTTTTAAGAAGTTGTTCAGTAGTGGCTTGGAAAAGAAGGAAAATGAGATGGCCGAATGACAGGTGAGCATGTCTGGTGTAATTTAGGGTTATAATAGATGCCCCCCTAATGTGTGAGGTCTGAAGAGCATCTGATGGCCAAAATATATTATCAATCTTCACTAACATACCAAACAAGTGAGCCTAGGAGCCAGAATTCGGGAGGTGCCATCTGCAAAATAACAATTGTCTCACCGAGGCGGGCATACCCATTCTCGGAATGAAATAAAATCATAGCTACTAATAAAATACATTGTATATCCATGTCATATAACTATATAAAGTGTATCTGTGAGAAATACACAGTGGATCTACATCGCAAAATAAAAAATATGTACATGCATAGTATCCATCTTCAAGAAGAAAATAAGGCTTGATGGTTAGAGATGAGGCCTTCAGAGCTCGAGAAACAGCTTCAAAATATTCACAACTCAGGTAGGAGTGTAATATGAGTGTACGACTTCACTACGCAGAGGTCTTTGACGGCTTGTCAGGAACATACTAGAGGATTTTGATGATCAGGTTGAGGGCTTCATGGATTTCAAACAAAGACTTGATTGGGATTTCTGGATGACTGGGCATGAGGGTAAGAGACAATCTATAGAGGGGGCCAACTCAAGCTTGGTAATAACTTCCCTTGGACAATAGCATGACAAAAGATGAGACTCAGGAAACATGATATTTTGACATAAGTTCATGATGCAGGAGGCATCGCAAACTCTCCATATGTTTGGAAGAATAACCAAACAGAGGAGGACATAGCTCTATGTAGGGGGAACAACTTCCTAAGGTCATTTTAAATCCCAAGGCTTGACGAAAAAATGGAATGATGTGCTTTTTCCAAGGGCGACTCATTGTGATGCCAATAAAAGTAAAATACTTTTCCCTTCCTCTTTTTGGGGTATATTTGATTTTTTTTTTACTTTTTCAATCATTTTGGAAATCTTGAAAAAGAATAAAAGAATGTTACGTTACAAAGGAGGATCGAGTGTCGTAAACATACTATTTCCAAGCGCATGGAACACATGGATGCTCAAGTAAAAGGGACATATGTAGGAAAAGGACACTCGGGAAAAATCCTCCATGGGCCAAAGGTGTCAAGACGCAGAGGAAAAGTGCTACAGGGCTTGCGTATAAGGCATGATTCAGATGGTTCAGTTGAGAGTAACATGGAGCTGAAATTAGGCCAAAGACGTAGGTATGAAAATGTGATTTAATAAGACACACAATGGTAATGTCCTTCAATGTAATTTTAACGATCATAGAGAAGGTAAGCTCGACGGTTTTTCATATTTAGAGAGTTTGAAAAAATGTAAAAGGAGAATGCAATGGGATACCTTTCTCAAAGATAGTCTAGTCGGCTCGAAAAAAGGGGTAAACTAGCACCGACCATACGTCTATTCAAAACCATTTTAACGAGTGTGATAAAGACAAGATCACTTGGCCATTTTTTCATTTTTAAATAGTCTGAAAAAAGATTAACTATGGACTCCGTCAGGAATGTTATTCTGGACCAATTTAACCAGTGTGAAAGAATAAGGTCACTCGACCATCTTTTCAATTTTAGGGAGTGTGAAAAGAGATTAACTATGGACTCCTTGGGGGTTCCTTTTTCATAAATTTAGTCCCTTAGGCCCGAAAAAGGGTTAAAATCATACCTGAGAATACCCATCTAGGGAACTGACGCTCCTTGAGTATACCTTTGTTCATATAGTTTACCATCCAGAATGAAAAAGGGGTAAACTATCGTCGGACAGATGTGACTTCAAATTTCAGTGTAGCGAGCATGAAGGTCAACAAGATCACTCAACAATATTTTCATTTTTAGAGGGTCTGAAAAGGGCTTAAAGGAAGACTCGTTATGTTCTAGGAGTCCCGAGGGTGAGGTCAAGAGTGATAATGCATCCTAGAAATGAGGCTCAAACTCGTAATCAGGATAAATTAATAAGGACTCCTGAGCCTATAGTCATTAGTGACGGCATGGACACCAAAATGCAACCTGGATCTAGCTAGGGCATCCATGTTAAGGTAGGCTCTACCACTAAAATATGACACTTCTAAATAAATAATGATGGTTCTGTGTCGCAAATCAGTGGGATTGATCCTATGGCATAGTGATAAAGACAATGAGATGCAGAAAGTAGAGGTGGAATCCTAACTTAAATGAAACAAGTTGGAAAAACGACTTTTTACCAAAGGACCTTTAAAAAGACCCAAATCTCCAAAACATTTCCCAATACCCAAAGTAACATTTATCGTAACAATCCATAGAAAATTCTTGAACCATACTAAATGATGTTTAATTTAGAAAAAATGACACAAGGGTCCAAAACAATGAAACAAAGTGGCCCAAAAAGTCTATAAATAGAAGTTGGTAGCTCATTATCACTGTTGCAAATTGAGAAATTGACTAAAATCCAAAAATACCCCTTTGTGAAAAGAATTGATTCTGGGAGCTTCAGTGGATGAAACGAACTTTTTCTTGGACCAAGTAAGTACACACTAACCCCCCTTTCATTTAAATACTTCATTTAAGCTTTTTTTGTTTTTGAGGGGGCTCTGACCTTTAAAAAGGTTGGCCCTACGTACATGCAGGAAATCTTTTGACAAACCACGTGTGCATAGAAAAGACTGCACACATACACACGCGACTGTGTGCATTACAACCCCCGTGTACCCTCTAAGATAAGAAAATTTTAAAGAATGCAAGGACTAATCCCCCCTGGACTTTTTAATTGCAGGATGTATGTTCACTCAAGGGAGAGGGCGCATGAGGATATTGATTTTTTGGTCAGTGAGGACCCTGCTACTACTGCCACATTGGTGCAATGTGGTTTGTTAAATATTTATAGTGTCATTTCATGTGGGAAAAACCTAGGCTGTTGAACACCTTAGTTGATTATTGGCATCCCAATGCAGAGGCCTTTATGCTTGAGGGACAGTCATTGACTCCAATGACTAAGGATATTTACTTTCTGACTGGCCTCTCAAGGAGAGGTGAACCAGTCAATTTTTTGCACTTTTCCCTCAGGGCCACATAATATAGCAGAGTTTGTTGGACTCCATTGTGAAGCTGATACAAATAATATGGGAAATCAGGGGCCAATAAACAATATCTCAGACCTATCACTAAAAGTGATAGTTTTTCTTATTGGGCGGATTACAGGATCCACAACCTTGCATCAGGCTTCCTAGGCACACATGAATTGTGCAATTCAGTGCTTAAATGCACAATTTTTTGACTGGAGTACCACTTTACTAGAATGCATGAAGATGTAGCTTATAGAGTGTCACATGTGGAGGCAAAGGAACTTTGGGTTTGGGACTATTCTTTGTGCTTTCTTTGAGACAGAGTACCGAGTCTTAGCCCAAGGGAGATAGTACGAGGGCATATAGCCTCTTCTCCAGCAGTAAATAGATGGGCGGTGTTGTTGCCATGACAAGGGGGAGGGAGGACTATTGATGCCTTCGATGACAAGTTTTTTGACTGGTGGTCTTGGCAAATTTCAGTGATAAAGGACTATCCTTATGCTGGAATTGACTTTTCCAGGGACCCTGACATGGGTGTACCTCCCGAAGTGGTATGAGGAGAGTTAGGTATGCTTTGTTTTTTCTTTCTTTTTCAAATTTATTTAATTTTTATGTTTTTTATATATATCATTTTTTGTCTATACCAGAGTATCTAACAATTAAGTATGTGTTATGTGCAGATGTGGGGCCCGTGCGTCTAGCGGACTTCGTGAGGAACATGCGACGTCCTCGACCAGAGGCAGGACCAACTGCAACTGACGAACCAGTAGCAGTAGGGGGACCTCCATCCAGAGAGGATGAGAGAGTATTGACATGGGTAGAGCAGAACTTTACCACACTCACTTGTATAGTCCCCATGGCAGAGAACAAGGATCTATCGCCATCTATGCAGCCTCATGTAGTGGGGGCACCATGGATGTGGGTGCGGATTTTTCGATGTTTGACAAACTCTCGGCCATGCATGGCTGGGAGTTTCAATTAACTGACCCATAGCTTTTTGTCCCGTCGGAAACTTTCATGTTTTTGTGCTTTTTTAGGTAAACGTGGGTTGTAGTAGGCCTGCCAGCGTTCCAACGCGTGCAGTAGTAGGCCTGCGAGTGTTCCAATGTGTGCAGTAGTGAGTTAGGGCGTGTTTAACTTAACTCAAAAGGATTTTCAAAGAGGTTCCTCAGCATGGCTTTGGCAAGGAAGGGATATGAGTTGGATTGATGCCATGTAAGCATGTGTGGTGCAATTTAGGGTTATAACAGATGCCCCCTAATGTATGAGGTCACAAGATCATCTGATGGCCGAAATACATTACCAATTATTTACCAATCTTTACTGATATGCTGAATGAGTGAGCCCAGGAATTAGGAATCAGGAGGTGCCGTCTGCGAAAAATATCAAATGTCTCACCGAGGCGGGCATACCCATGCTCGAGATAAAATATAACCATGGCTACCAATCAAATACACTGTAGATCCATGTCAACAACTATGAAGAGTAGCCGTGAACAATACACAGCGGAGATACATCTCGAAATCAGAAAGATATACATATAAAGTATCCATCTCACAGAAGTTGATTCGGCCTGATGGCTGTACTTCAGAGCTCGAGAAACAACTTCAAAATCTTCTAAAACTCGGGTAGGAGTGTAATATGAGTGTAAAACTACACTACCCAGAGGTCTTCGATGGCTCATCGGTTATGGACTTGATAATCTTGATGATCGGACTGAAGGCTTCAGTGATTTCGAATAAAGACTTGATTGGATGTTCAGGATGGCCAGGTATGCGGACAAGAGACATATTGCAAAGGGGCCAAATCAGGCTCAGTGACAAACTTCCCTTGGACAATAGCACGACAAGTGATAAGACTCAGGCAGCATATCTGTTAATCATAAGTCTATGAAGCAAGAGGCAATGCAAACTCTCCATATGTTTGGAAGAGTAACCAAACGGTGGACGACACAACTCTACATAGTGAGCAAAGCTTCCTAAGGTTGTACTACATCCCATAGTCTGATGAATCAAACGGATAGATGTGCTTTATCCAAGGGCGACTCATGATGCGGCCAATAAAGAAAATACTTTTCCCATCCTCTTTTTGGGGTATATTTGATTTTTTTTTGTTCTTTTTGATGATTTTGAAAAAAGAATAAAGGAATATTACGTTACAATGGAGGAACGAGTACAATAAACATACAAGCTCAAGGTACAAGGACAATACTGATGTTCTAGGGAAATGATACTCGGGAAAAATCCTCCAGTGGCCAAAGGTGTTAAGACGCAAAGGCAAACTGTTACTAGGTTGATGGGTAAAGGATGCAAATGCAGTTGATAGAACACACAATGGTAACGTCCTTCGATGT
>JZKD02S1227614.1:0-12405 GCA_000966675.3 Picea glauca | reverse complement strand
TGGACATACGCGCAGTGGGAGAGCGTTCAGAGAAGTTCATCTTGCGAACTTATTCAAGCATAAATATGGGGACGAGGGTTTCTATAGTGGAGAAGAGGCAGATCTGACAGATGAAGAGCATTCAGAACCCGCTAGGGCAAAGGAAAGAAAAGTTGAAGAACCTCGTTGGGACGAGCCAAAAACTTCAGGAACTGCGCAGACTGCCGAAATAAGTACTATTATTTCTCCTGTTGATTCAGTAGCATTAAGAAATCAAATTAATCCAAGCCACTAGAGCGTTCAGAGCACTATCACTAGTATTTCACCACATACTCAGATCAAAAACCTGGGAAGATATACGGCATATGAGATGAGGCTCCCTATCTTTAGGGGAGATGGGTCTGAAGACTCTGATTAGCACTGGTTCCTATGTGAAGCCGTATGGAATATTAAGAATATCACCGATGAAGTTGTTAAAAGAACCCAGTTTAGTACTACCCTAAGGGATCCCGCACTGAGATGGTACATGAAGCTTGTCCAAGGACTTGCACAACCTAAGCCATTGAATCGGATCAAGAATGCGTTGATTACATAATTCAATAAACCCAAATTGGAATCACAATGTATTACAGAGTTGAAAGAGATCAAGCATAAGGTAGCCGAACCCGTTTGGGAATTCAATCAAAGATTTAAGACCTTAACATGTCGATTGACTTTTCAGATCCCAGATGAGCAGAACAAAGAATGGTTGATTGTTGCCCTTTTACCACACATCAGAGTTCCTCTGATGCAATAGAATATTGCTCTGCAGGCTGAGGCGTTGGAGATCGCCATGAAGCTAGAATCATCCCCTATGGGAGAATCCAGTTCAGGTATGAGGAAAATCTTAAGTCAGCTAACTAGTTTGTCTCTGCAGGTCGAAGATATGAAAAAAGACAAGGGAAAAGATAAAAGAGAAGACATTTGGTGTGTCAGATGCAGATCAAAAGGCCATGACAAGGAACATTGTCCCCTATTCCATGAATACTTGGCCTCTGGAGCTCTGATCCCTTTGAAGCAAGTCACCTTACCTTGGTGCGAGGTATGCATAAATAGACATCACCCTAGTGAGTGTTATTACATGTAAAAATATGTTCAGGAACCCACAAATTTGTATTGCACGTTTTGTAAGTCTGTGGGACATGATGATAGAGATTATAGGGCTTACGATCTCATGCATGAAAGGTCAAGAGACATATACAAAATTCAAGGTGAAGTACAATAAGAAGGAAACACTACGCAGTATAACTCCCCTAGGAGAGGAAACTTCAATCCTCGCGGTGGATTCAGAGGACGAGGAGGAGGTATGGGTCGAGGTCGAGGACAGATAATCTGTTATAACTGTGCACAGCCAGGACACCTAGAAAGGGACTGTCAGAACCCTTGTACCACTTGCATCTATTGCAACTCCTTCGAGCATGTTATCGAGGAATGTTCATCATTGCTAGCTAAGCTTCAGAAAAGACGAGGACCTCAGCAGAACCCACAAGTGCAACTGATATATGTCGAACCTCGTGGAGAAGACCCCAGATTTGTTGTTATCACTAGAGGAAGCGTTGTTACAGGAGAAGATAGACTGACCCAAGGAAAGACTACAAAAGACTCAAGAATCAAGAAAGCTGCAGAGAAGACCCAAAATTTTGATGCAAATAAATAAAGACATATAGTTGAGGAGGCAAGAAAAGAGTTCAAAGCAGACCAAGGCTCTTCATCAAAGAAATGGCCAGAAGTAAGGGAATATGGGATGCCTCAAGCATTTGATCAGTCTGCTTCACCAAGAGAAGGAAAAGAGGTAAGCAAGCTCATGGAATTTTTATATACTTGCATTAAGTTGATTCAAGATGAGAGCATTGTACAAGAACTACAAAATTTAATCAGACAGTATGAACTAAGGAAGATAGACCCCTTACTGAATAGGGAAGTACACCAAAACACTAAAAAGAGAAGGAAAAATAAGGAATTACACTTCAATGATCAAATAGGAGAATATGATATAGGATATGTGGTCCTCGACTTAGGGTCGAAGGTCAATGTCACGACGAAGCAAACTTGGGCACTGATGGGAAAACCAAAGTTGATCTATTCCCCTATCAGGCTCAAGATGGCTAATCAGTAAGCTGTCAGCCCCTTTGGACGATCAGAGCATGTCCCTGTGGACATCGACAGAGTAAGAACATTTGCAGATTTTGAGGTAATTGAGATAGTTGATGATAGTTGTCCTTAACCTGCGTTGTTAGGAATTGATTGGCCTTTCAATAATTCCATTGTGGTTGATTTAAAGAAAAGACGTATGATGTTTGAAATAGATGGCCTTAGAGTCATTTCACCCTTAGATCCATATGAAGGTCGGCGATACACAGAGCCCAGCAGAGAAGAAGACCGTGCATATGAACTGGAAAACATATACAAATTAACAACCAGACAACATGATTACATTAATCCTATGGCCAATGGAAACCTAAGCTGGCGAAGTGACAACGCATGTTCATCAGACTCAGAAGAAGCATTGGAGAACTGGCAGAATAAAATGTATGAAGTATCTACCAAAAGATGTGTTATATTAACCAGAGAAGTTCGCTAGATCGGCACAACAATAAGTAACTTACCCACCTTTGATGGTATGAATCCTTTAGAAACATTCTTGTCAGACTTTGAAGAAAGTGTACCAATGCAACAAAGACTGTTGACAACGGATGAGGCCCTGAAATCCACACCAACAAGATGGTGGGGGACACAAAAAAAAAACATTGTCGATTGGGTACAATGTTGTACCTTGATGACAACACGGTTCTCAGCACAAGTAGAAGGCTACGAAGTCCGATACACATGTTGAAGCTGCCCAAAGGACCATGTGATAAGTTGTGAAGAAGCCTGGAGCAACATTCCTCAAGAGCAGTGGATGCACAAATTCATTAACACACTGGACACAACACCTATCAACTGGTACCTTCAAGCAGACCTGCGCCTCATCACTACAGATTGGGAAGGTATGACTCAGAATTTTGTAACCACATTCTTATTTTAAAGTCAATATCCTTCAGTAGATCAAGCATTGAAGATTGTAAGACAGAGAGTATTCGAGGAGGCATATATCCTCTCTTTGGAGAAAGAAGAGGACGAATGGACTTTGCCTCTCCAGAAACCACAAGTTTGTTACAACATCAATGTTGATGAAGACGATGATCCAAGAAAGGTGAGCATCACAGAAACAGAAGGCCAAAGAGATGTGGAAGGACCAGGAGTTGAGATACCATTCATTGGACAGCCAATCAAGATTAGGAAAGTCAATATTGGAACAAAGTAGACACCGAAGCTTGCAAATGTTGGATATTATTGGGATGTTGCCACTATTGACAAGATTACAGAATTACTGCATGAATATCAGGACTTGTGTCCAACCAAGTTTACTGATATGAAGGGCATTAAAGGGCCTATGGGAGAGATGAGGATCCCTTTGAAACCAGATGCAAGACCAATCAAATAGAGACCCTACAGATTGAACCCTAAATATAAGGAGAAAGTGAAGATTGAGCTTGATAGAATGCTGGAAGTTGGGATTATAGAACCTGTGAAAGAATCATAATGGGTTAGCCCTATGGTGGTGCAAGACAAGAAGACATGAGAGATCAGGATCTGTGTAGATCTCATGAAGTTGAATGATTCTTGTTTGCATGACCCCTTCCCTACACCATTCACTGGAAAAGTGTTAGATAATGTGGGAGGCCAGGAGGTATACTCTTTTACAGATGGATTCTTGGGATACCATCAGATTAAGATTGCCAAGGAAGACCGCCATAAGACCACATTTGCAACAGAATGGGGGTCCTATTAGTATACAATGATGCCATTTGGATTGAAGAATGTCCCAGTCATCTTTTCCAAGGTGGTGGTCGAAGCATTCAAGGAGTTTATGCATAAATTTCTAGAAGCATATTTTGATGATTAGACTGTTTTTAGTTTATTGAAAAATCATATTGAATGTCTAAGGCTAATGTTGGACAAATGCAGGCAGTGTCAAATTGCATTGAATCTGAAGAAATGCATCTTCTTCTCACCATTTGGAGTGTTGTTAGGACATATTGTATGCAAGCAGGGATTGTTGGTCGATCCATCTAAAGTTGCCATTATAGTTTATCTACCCCCTCCTACTTCAGTCAAACAACTTTGCACCGTGATGGGACATACTGGATACTACAGGAAGTTCATTAAAGGATATGCCCAGATTACAACACCCATGGAGAAGATTTTGAAGAAAGACTGTCAGTTTAGTTGGACAGAAGAGTGCCAGCAGAGCTTCAACACACTGAAACAGAAAATGGTTACTACGCCTATTCTGGTCTTCCCATATTGGAACAAGGAGTTTCATGTGCATGTTGATGCATCTTCTATTGCCTTAGGAGCAGTGTTAGCACAACCTGGGGAAGGAGACATTGACCATTTGTTATCCTTTTCCAGCAGGAAACTATCAACTATTGAGATTAATTACACCACTACCGAGCGAGAGGGGTTAGCCATGGTGTACGCGCTGCAGAAATTTCGCCACTACTTGTTGGGAGAACACTTTAAAATGTTTATTGATCACTCCACACTGAAATACCTAGTTAACAAGCCAGTGTTGGGGGGGATAATATGCATATGGCTTCTGTTATTTTAGGAATATGACTTTGAGATCATAGTGAAGCCAGGAAGAATGAACAAAGGTCCTGACCACTTGTCGAGGTTGGAACATGGAAAAGAGCCCACTAGTTTGGAGGATACACTGTCGAACGCACAATTGTTTTCCATTAGAAAGATTGATGACCACTTCGCAGAAATAGTCCAATTCCTGTCAACAGGAATGGCACCTAGTGAGTATACAATTCCCCAGAAGAAACAGCTAGTAGTGTGCGCTGCAGACTTTTCACTTATATCTGGATAGCTCTACAAGATGGGACCTAATGAGATATTGAGAAGATGTGTTCTAGAGGAAGAACGATCGATGATCCTCACGGAAACTCACAAAGTCATTGCAGGAGGACACTACACAGGGAAAGAAACTGCACAGAAGGTGCTTAGAGCTGGCCTTTGGTGGCCTACCTTACAGAGAGATGTTAAAGACTATTACAGAGCCTGCAATGTATGCCAAAGAGTTGGGAAACCATACAGAAGAGATGAAATGCCACTAGCACCACAGCTGACCCTACAAGCATTTAAGAAATGGGCCATTGACTTTGTGGGACCTATAAACCCACCATGCAAGCGCACATGAGCAAGATACATAATTACAGCAACAGAGTACTTGACTAGATGGGTCGAAGCAAGAGAAATTAAGGACTGTAGTGCAACTACAATTGCACGCTTCATATTTGATGACATCATAACCTAGTTCGGATGCCCAAAGATCCTTATGAGTGATCAAGGCACAGATTTCATAAATAAGATTGTTGAAGCCTTGACTGAATTTGCATTCCACCATCAAAAGAGCACACCTTACAATCCACAAGTAAATGGAACAGTAGAAGCATTTAACAAGATCTTGGAGACATCACTGACGAAGATTTGCAGTGTGAACAGGGATGACTGGGATTTAAGAGTACCAGTAGTACTATGGGCCTATAGAACCACTTGCAAGAAGCTAACAATGCAAGCCCCTTTTAAGTTGGTATATGGTCTCGAAGCTATTGTCCCAATGGAATATTTGGTACCAAGCTTAAGAATTGTTGCCTTTATAGATATGGATGGCACTGGCGTTGTTCAAGAGAGGCTTGCGCAGTTTCTCAAACTTGAATAAGACAGGTTTATTGCAGGATTCCATCAGCAGGTACAGAAAGAAAGAGAGAAGGCCTACCATGACAGACACTTCAACAAGAAGGCATTTAAACAAGGTGATATAGTATTGGTATATGACATTAAGTTCATAAAACATCCTAGAAAGTTCATAACACATTGGCTCAGGCCATATGAGGTCACCTATGTTATAGAAGGAGGAGTTGCGCAGTTGAATACTTTGAAGGGGGAATGGAAGGAAGGATTAGTGAATGGGAGCCGATTGAAATTGTACTATGACAACCAGTTGCCCCGCAGCTCTAAGTAAAAGCATAAGGAAAAGGGTTTAGGTAGCAGGTGTAGTTGAAACTAGGTACCAGACACAAAAAAGACAGTCTGCACAAGGATGGAAGGAGAGGAGGCATAGATCAGAAAGAAAAGGCTGCACTATGCAAACTGAAGTCGACGTAAAACAGAAAGGTCGGATCTGAAGTGCCTCGGGACGAGTCACAGGTGAGTGTTGGGGGCCTGTTGGCCCTTGGTTATGGAAATAAGTGAAGCTCAAGGAAGAAAAGGAAAAATGTGAACTACACGGAAGACACAGTGACTGTTACTAGGTCGAAGTGAGCAAAAGAGAAGAAAAGATAGAGCAAAGTAAAAGAAATCAAGCCGTTGGACGAGGAGATCGAGGACAACAGATAAGCAAGAAAGAAGGATCACGAACAACTCAGCAAGTGGGAAAAACCATCGTTGGATGCTTTGGAGCACCGCGCGAGAAGGAAGTAAAGACAGGTTGGCGAAGCCCTGAAAACATGGGTCAAGTTGACCTAGGGTTTTAGACACCTAGGGTTTTGGTATCTAGGGTTTTGACACCTAGGTTTCGGCCTAAGGATGTCGGTGAGTGATTGTAATGTATAAATAGAGGTCAAGAGGACCTGGGTTGGGTTGTTGTCATTGTTATTACTATTATTGGTGTTGTGATTTTTATTGTGTGATCGGGTGAGTAACATTGGATGAGAGAGAAGTGTTGAGTACGAGAGCCTTCTATATTGTAAGATCTTCAGTTGGGTGCGAAGATCAACCCTGCAGCTGGGTGCGTAGGGAGTGGAGAGATAGAGAGAAGAAGAAAGAAGATCTATTAGCTAAGAGCGCAGACAAGAACTGTATGTTTCATCTTAATACATTATAGAGAACGGTTATGTGGACGTAGCCCTAGAGAGAGGGTAAACCACATATATCGTGTCTTGTGTGTGTGATCGATACTGTGTTATTTTTCCTTGATATATTGTTATTACATTACTGTGGTAGATCTAATAGATGTGTGGAATAGATCTAAGCTGATAAGTGATATATGCAGGTTGTATTGCTCTAGTGTTGGATCCACTTGATAGTTCCCTTGGTTGTAGACATATTTGTCCTGCAAGCCCCCCAGAGCTACTTCAGTTGAGACTGCATCTGCTTCGCAGGTGTAGCCGAAAGGGTCAGTAGTTAAGGCTTGTTGGTTCACTCTTAGATCTGAAACTTAGGTATGGCCCTGTGCCAACAATTCATTTAGTGATATATGATCCACATAGATGAGATCATTTGGAAATTATTTGATCGCAATCCATTTTTTTCTCATAATACTGATTTCTATATCGAAAATAATAAATATCATTTTCAATACTAGAAAATATGGAAATCTCTTCTTTCAAAAAATGTATATCTATGCATGCTCTCGTGGGTTCTTTGTAATGGAGTTTGATTTTTCTAAGGATAAGGAGTGCATCCCTCATTATGAGGCTCGATTTGTTTCCTTATGCATGAAACATTGACATCACACCTTTATTCTCCTTGCACATACTTTAACAACATCCATGATACGGGTTAGGCTTCTCAATCTACCTTTACAATTATTGGTTCCTATAAATCTGGTATCCATTGGAGTGCTCTAGGAAAGTTTCATTTCTACTCCCTTGAAACACTTTGTAGGCATATCATAGTTTATGTTAGATTGTGTCTTGAAATAGATTTTGGAAATGTTTTTTCTTAAAGAACTGTAATAAGTTTTGGAATCAATATTTAGAATACAAACATGTTGGCTTTATATCTAGGTTGGGTTTCCCTATGGGCACATGGAAACCACATTTCCAGATAATTGTGTTAATACTACTAAATATTTTCATAAACCATTTGGGTACTAGATTGAATAAAGTATTGCTAGATTCTTCCTTAAATGTAATTGCCAAGCATCCACACCTATTCAGAGATGGGATGCAATGTCACATTGTATGGCTAATTCCATACCTAGACTAGCTTACTGACCATGACAAATTCATTATTTCATGCGACAAAACATAACACATTAAATTTTGGGGAAATTGAATCCTAATGGGGGTATATTAGCACGCCCACTTGACCAACTAATCAAGGTGATGTTGGAGCAACTAAATGACAAAGGCATGGAAGGAAGAAAGTCCAATGGACTTGTTACAACTTGAGTTCTAGAACCCACAACTCTGAAGCTTCCTAGCCGAGTGCACTGAAGCCGAGGAGAAGTGGAACAGCCTAAGGGACTGCATGGCAGAGAAAGGGGTTCATTTCTTTGGGTTGTGCAAGGCTGAGAGGGAAGGAGAGCTTTTTGGTTGGAACTGCTGCCAGAAATATAAATTATGAAGATCATCATACATGTTTTGTGTCGGAATGCCTATGCATACATGTTTCAGGCCAGAGTGCCTATGTATATAAGATTGGGTTGGATTTCCTGTGTGAATTAAGGCCAGAGGGCCTAGAATTGTAATGTTAATAATATTGGAATGATGTTGTGCACTGAGGACAGTGTCAAAATAAGGGGAGGGGGATGTAATATCCTAGTTCTAACCCTTATAAACTATAATGTATTATGTAAATATGGCTTAGGCTGGTGAGTCGGTAAAGTTGAAAAGGGGCCAAAGTGACTAGGAAATGTAACACTTCCTATACATTAATAAAATACACCATTGGCTGCAAGACCAACAAGGACAAAAGAGATAGGGGGCTATGATTCCACGAGAGAGGGGGCTTGAGGGGCTAAGTCTTGTTATTATTATTTTATTTACCCATAATTGATTTTATGGAGAAGGGGTTACATGAGCTTCTTGGGAGGGAGGCCATGTGGCTCTTGTCTTCATGTAATTATTTAAACATCCCTTGGGGGTTGTTTTGGGGTCGTTCTTCCCTTGGTTCGTCCTCTTCTCATTGGTTCACTCGTTCTTCTTCCTCTTCATTCACTGCTGCTAGTTCGTGTGCTCTTCGGATGAGCATGGAAACGAATGGCAGGAAGAGGAGAGTCATCATTGAATGGTTGTAATGATTTACTGATCATTCCAGGAGGGAATGGATGCCTGTGTGCATGAACTTGATGGAAATTTGGATGGAACTGTCCATAGTTGAGAGTCCTTGGAATTTCCAGTAGGGATATTTTCTGACCAGTAGCACTAGATCCCTGGAGAGAAATGGAATAGCCTCAAGGACTGCATGGCAGAGAAAGGTGTTCATTTCTTGGGGTTGTGCAGGCTAAGGGGGAAATAGAGCTGGAAATTATGATTGCTGTGAGGTTGGGAAACCTGAGAACTACTTAGCCAACTATTGTGTATTTAAACTTGGCCTAGGACCCGTCCTTGTGTATTCATAGCCCTGGCTTGGGGGTGACCTTCTGTTGAGAGTAAATGAACAACAACATCTATGGTTGGGAGGAACGTCCTTGGTCTGCAGCCAGTTGGTGAACGTTTACTTACAAAGATAAGTGTTCTCTGTGTTTTCTATTTAATGTATTTCTTTGTGTATTTAATTATCTCTGAGATATGTATTCTAATGTGCCTGTATGTTGGTTATTTGTTGTGCATGGCACGTTGTTTATCTCTTTTATGTTGTGACATGGATCTTGACTTATGCATGTGGTGTGCATGCTTCTAACATTGTTGAGAAGTCCTTTGCTTTCAAATTAGAGATCAGAGAATTGAGTCTTGGGACTGCAACATGCCTAGCCTGCGGGTGGTTGGGTGTGTTGCGGCCTGTTTAAGTGGTTATATTAGGAATAAGTTGTTATAGTTGCACATTTTAGGTGGTCATCGTTGAGCTTAACCTTAGGTTAAATAGTTGCTTGTGGCAGATCATCATTAACCAATTACCCCATCCATCATTGGCTGGTTTTCTCCTTATATAACTTACACCCTTTAAAAAATTCTTAGTAATATTTATAAATAGTGGTGGTCAAGAAGTGTCATTAAGCCAACTATGTAACTAACATTGTATTTTCTTCTTTCATTAATGCATCTATCTACATGTATAATATATAATGGTGAAAAAAGGGTTTACATAATGTTAGAAAACACTAAAGGTTGAGGTCTTTATCCAACAACACCTATGTCTTGTTTGTATTGATTATGATAAACACTTTTTAGTAATATAGTGAAACACATCACTATCTTCATTGAAATTAGTACTTTGATAGAGATATATCATCACTCATACTTAACCAATAACCCAAATCTCAATAGAAAATTTAAAATAATTATAAATTGACCATTACAATCCAATTAACAAAATGTTGATGACACCAGGGAATAGGATTTGTATCATATTTGCTTTTAAGTGAAATACCTAAACAGTTCACTATGCTTTTAAGTGAAATTAAAACTTTGATGAAGAGATATTATCACTCCTACTCGACCAATGAAACAAACTTAAAAACAAATTTAAATTTGCTATAATTAAATCATTATTAACATAATAAAGATTTTTTAAATATTATTTTTTAATGCAAAATAATCACTTTTTCCATATTACTAAAAATGTTATTTTAATGTCCCTCTCCCTTATCCCTCCCTTATCAATTAAGAGGTTGTGGATGATCACATGCGCATTCATGATTGCTCCATTAGAGGTGATTTTTCTCAACCAACAATATTTTTTTAGGTCCACTTGTACAATAATGTTAAGTTTGCAATCATTTACATTAAATGTTTATGAAGTTGGAAAAATGATTTGGTTGTTTGGCATTTGGTGTTGGTATCAAATGGAATATGAATCTTATTATATGGAAAGGATAGAGAAAGGATAGAGAAGAGAAGATATTTTAAAATTGTAAAAATTATTCTAACACATCAAATATAATATATTTGTTTATTTATTTAAATGTACAAAAGTGAAAAGAAAAACTAGAATATATTATGTTATGTTAAGGTGCAGTATTGTTATTGCTTGGTTAATGAATTTGATTGTGTTTTGGAGCATATTTAAACAAGGTTATGTGGTAGCATAGTCCCTGCTGAATTGAATGATTGGTGACAAAGCAAGTTGTTGATTATTTCAATGGGTAAGGGTAAGGTCTCGTAGGATAAGATAGATCCGTGAACTATAAAGGCTTCATGCCATACAATTTAATGATATTTTATTGAAAACTTTGTTATATATATAGTTTGTCATTTCAAGAGGATTTGTTATATTTGTGGCAGTCACGTTAGAAGCAATTGACATGGAAAATCCTCTTAGTTGCTTATTCTATCTGCCAACTCTCAATTTGTTGTAACATTGCTTTTCTATTTCTTACAGTGAATTTCATTGTCCAATCTTGCCACGATGAATTTCCCAATGGAAGCACTAGTCTTAATTCATTATGCTTTTAATATTTTGAAGTTTCACATGGATGTTGCGCTATGGTCAACCCCAACGACACAGTGGCATTGTTGTTCCATTGCTAGACATGGGTAACTTCGTGGTATAGAACTCTCATGATCTCATTCTTTACATCACCCTAGTAATTGGAAATGTACCCAGCACTCAAGTAGATTTGGTTGTTTCTCGGTAACCCTGCTCCTGCTATGAAATTGACCATGTTCGTTTGGCCACGTCGCAACTAGCATGGTATATATTGAGAAATGATTTTCCATATGAGATTAGATATGGAGTTATTCCGTAAAATGGACGGAAAAGTATATAGGAAGACACACAAATGAACAGAGTACTGAAGGTTCCATAGCGCATTAATAAACAGATCTTGCAGACCTGAATTTTTTATTTTTAACCTAGTGCGAATAATATTAAAGACCGACTTAAATGCTCATTGACACCTTTACAATAAGAGGTTTAAGTTATTCACCAATCAAAATTAAAAAAAAGTGGTTTAATTTTTTTTTTAATAAAAATATTCAATATAAAAATGTTTAACTTTGGTGATTTGTTTAAATTTATGGTCAAACTGTCGAGTCAACGACCTATGAACGCGAAGTCATCGCTATAGTCCCTCTTGTAGGGACTAATAAATAATGTTTTGTGCTCTGTTATGCAATGCATATCCCATTACCCGAAAGTGGTGGCAGTAGTGTAAGTGCTTTTGCGATATATCATTTCAACCTCTAAAGTACAACGGGAAGAAGATTGGTCAAACGAAGATAACTCCATAACTGGCTGTTAAGCCCTAATATTGGCTCATTACCACTTAATTGGGGCATACTAGATTAGTAATGTTATTTTATTTATGTCGGCTTTAGGCCATTAGTTGTAATTTGGATTAGTAATGTTATTTTATTTATGTCGGCTTTAGGCCATTAAACCTCCTAGTATCCTATATATACCAAGGAGACATTTTCATTTTGAATCATCTTGTACTTGAACATTTAAGTG
>JZKD02S1227570.1:0-12405 GCA_000966675.3 Picea glauca | reverse complement strand
GTATACCTTGGAATGATCAGGTGAAATGATAGTATAAGTCAAAATGTAGGTGATGAAGGGTAAAATAATAGCAAAAAGTATGGGCAAAAAGGGTACAATATGTGGTCCTAACACCACCTTAATCACAGTCCAATCAATCACATGGTTAGGATACATACTTATTTAATAAGGACACATGAAACACATTATGAATTCTCATGGATGCATGTAATGCAACTAGGCCTATCCTTTCTATGACTTCAAACGATCCACAATATCTCATTGCCAATTTTGGGAAACTCCCCAATCTCAACGAGCTCCTCTTGGATTTAACCTTTAAAAACACATGCTCTCCCACTTTGAATTCTCTATGTGTTCTTCCTTTATCGACATAGCTCTTCTTCCTGTCTTGTGCAACTTTCAAATTCTGCCTGATATTTACCATTTGCTCTTCCATTTCCTTTAACAATTCTGGACCAATACCATCTCTATTTGTCGGGTTATCCTATCTTACTGGTGTGTTGCATTTTTTGCGATAGAAGGATTCAAACATGCTAATCTTCAATGATTCCTGATACCCATTGTTGTAAGCAAATTCAACTAAATGGAGATAGTCCTTCCAACTAGAAGGCTTGTGCATTACATACATTCTCAACATATATTTGATAATCTGGTTAATCCTTTCTGTTTACCCATTTGAATCTAAGTGATATGTTGTACCAAAATTCAAATTGGTCCCAAATCCTTTAAACAACTCTTCCAAAAATTGTAAGTGAACATGGGATCTCAGTCTGACACTATTTCCTTAGGCACACCATGTAGCCTAGCAATTTCTTTCATATGAATTTCTGCAATATTGGTTTCCTTATGAGTTACTTTTACCAGGATGAAATGTCCATCCTTTTTAAGCTTGTCCACCACTACCATGATGGAATCATGTTGCCTCGCTGTCTTGGGCAGTTTGGTATTGAAATCAATAGTAACAACTTCCCTTTTACATTCAAGAATGGGAAATGGTTGTAGCAATCCCACAAAATGTCTATGCTCAACCTTTACCTTCTGGCATTCCATGCATCTAGCTAAATAATTAGCTACATCTTTCTTCATATTGGACTAAAAATCCTGGCCACTTACAACTGTAATAGTTTTTTGGTATCGAGGATGTCCAACGTATGACACATTGTGCATCTCTTTTAAAATTAAATTTCTCAATTCCTGAGAATTGGGAACATAAACTCTGTTTTGAACAAGAGGATTCCATCCTCTTCTAGTTTGTAATCTTCATATTTTTGTTGCACATTATTTTGCTGTAAGCTTCCTTTAACTTACACATAATGTTGGTATGTTGTTACAACCTCTAAAATTATGTCTTTTAAATCCATCCTACACATACTAATGGTTGCAACATGCATTGCATGCACCCTTTTGTTGAGTGCATCAACTAATTTATTCTTTTTTTTCCTTTATGTGATTGATGTCGAAGTCATATTCACTAAGAAATTCCATCCATCTAGTTTGCCTAGAATTTATTGTTGGCTGTTCAAACAAGTATTTCAAACCACTATGATCTTTCCTCAATTCAAATCTTCTTCTTATGAGATAATGCCTCCACATTTTAAACGCATGTACTCTGATTGCCAACTCTAAGTCATGTGTAACATACTTCATTTCACGCTCCTTCATTTTCTGGACTCATAAAAAATTACGCGCCCATTTTGGGTAAGGAATCCACCAAGTCCTTCCTTGCATGCATCTATGCACACAACAAAATCCTCATCTAGATCTACAACCTTAAGATAGGTGCACTAGTCAACATTTCCTTCAATTGCTGGAAACTCTCCTCACATTTGGCACTCCATTCAAATTTTACTCCTTTATTTTTCAAGGATGTTATTCGATGTGTAATCATGGAGAATCCTACAATGAATCTCATGTAGTAACCCACTAAACCCATAAATGATCTAACTTACAAAATATTTTAGAGAGATATTCCAGATTGTCCACAATTAGAGCCATTGTAATCGACGTTTCAAATCCAAAACTTGATTCATCTTTAGGACCAATAATAAAAAAATATGAGTTTCATATTTTCCTACTAAATATAAGATGTGAGACATATTTGAGGCTAAACATGTCAGCTGAGATGAGAAACCCTAAAGAGAAACCTTAAAAACAAATCTAAAAACCCTATAGGTAAGGTAATGTTAAGGTTACCCTATAGGTAAGTTAATGTTAAGGTTATATAGATAATAATAATTAATGAACCAAATTGCAATGTTTAATATAATAAACCCTAGGGAGCTAATTAATTAGTTATAATAATAATAATAATATAAATAATAATGAAAGAGCTAAATTACAATGTAGAATATATATAATAAACCCTAGAAGACTATTTAGATAAGTCATTCTATGCTAATTGATTAGTTATAATATTAAGAAAGTATAAAAGAGCTAAATTATCATGTAAAATATAATAAACCCTAGAAGACTTGTTTAGATAAGTTATTCTATGCTACTTGTAAATAATATAATATGTAACATATCGTGAGGTATGTAGAATCATAATGATGTGTCGGGTTTATTATATTAGTTATAATAAAGTAAGTATTAGTATCATAGAGATAAGCTAGTATTTTAATGTATATTAGAAACTTAGGTCTTAATCTATAGTTGAAAACAAGGTTGCGTGGTAGCTCAGTCCCTGCCAACGAGGTTAGACAACAAATTGTGGAAAATGTGGTGGAATTGTAAATGAAACGAAGTGTTCGGTGCAAAATGTATATCACGGAAATGTTGTGTGTAACATGTATATCACGTTAGATGGGGCAAAAGTAAATGACGGTTGGTAGGCAGAACAAGGATAAATTTGGAAATTTAAATGCATTTTCCATATGGACTGTTGAAAGATAAAACTATATGATGACATAAAATATATGGTGACAATGCATTTTTAATCGTTGAGCACCATTTATTTTGAAATATATAAAAAAAGAAAAGTCTGTAACATATAAAAGAGTAAATGCATTTGCCAAACAGACTACTGAAGGATAAGAATAAAAGTTTGTAACATATTAAAAATTAAATGCATTTGTCATACATAGTGGTGAAAGATAAGAATAGAGTCTGTAACATATAAAAATTTAAATGCATTTATATTTGAAATGTGTCAAAGAATAAAGGTTTGTTACATACTACTGGAAAATTTGAAATATACAAAAAAATTAAAATCTGTTACATATAAACCGAAATTTCAATGCGTTTGTCATGTAGACTGGGATTGGGGCTCCCACAAACCATTAGAGAAATATGTACAAAAAACAAGATTGTGGAAAGAAGATAGAGTGCAATAGATGCAAAATAAAATAAATGGAAATGTATAAGTGTTTGCCTATACATTTGTGTTTAAGAAACTGGAATAATGTCTGTGTTTAAGAAACTAGAATGAATGGGTTGATAAACAAAGAAAGATGCGATGAGTAAACTTACAGTGAGGGTACATATGAGTCCTTTGGCTATTTTCTTGTGGCTGTCGTTTCATTGATGTCGCCGACGACTGTAGTTTCAAGGACAATTGTTTGTTGTCTTTCCTCGGCGGCCTGTTTCAATTGTCTTTCGAGCCATTCTTCAATGTAGCCTCTCATTGGGGCGACGCTGATCTCATTCTAGATTTTTATGTTGAAAAGATCATTTTCTAATTCCTGGAGGTCGATAGAAAGATTAGAGAGAGCCTGATGAATTTCCTCATTCTGTACTACATATTTGACTAGCCAGTCGTGGACGTGAGCTCGATCAAATTGAAGGATGTTGTAAAACTTTTCCAGAGACAAGGTCTTAAACATAACAACTTGTTTATCGAAATCTTGCGTGGTTAAGGGCAAGGAGTTTGCGATTAATAGGGGGTCTTGCAAGTCGTTGGTTTTCCCGGCTAAGTCTATATTTGACAACTTTGTGAATAATTTATATTTCTTCGATATGGCTTGTTCACATGACTAAACAATGAGACATAAGTTGTTTACTTTTTCTTTCCAACATGCATTCAATTGGCCAATCTGGTTTTTGGATGGAATATCTTCTTCTCTTCTTTTTGTTTCTGTCATATTGTTGACAATCTTGCCAAAAGGGATGACTGTTTTTAAAAAGAAATTTTCTTCATCTTTTAATTTGGCCTGCAAAAGATTAAGCAAGCTATGTGCCCTGGTTCCACGTGAAGTGATGGTTTGTGATATTTCCATGCCTCAGTAACCAGTTCCATTCTTTTTTTGATATTGTTCTCCACATATCCTTTACAGGATGCGAGCAGGGTGGAGGATGATTTTACATTGGCTGTAGGGGTGCCAGGCATGGCTATTGCCAAAGGATCACAAGCAATGGCATAGGAATGAAAGCGTCTTCCAATTCATTGACTCGCTCCTTCAGTTTGGCATTCTCGGTCTTGATGCCTCCAATGGAATCATGAAGTGCTTGTCCGATCGCAGTGTGAAATTGACAGATTTGGGACGATCGCATGTTGGCAGCGTCAACCTCTGAACGAGATTTGCCTTTCTTATTTTTAACATTTTTTTCTCAATTATCAATTTTTTGGGTAATGGATATGTCCATTGGATGGCTATGGTGGATGGCGTCGGCTGATCAAGGAAGGGGAACATGGTATCTAGATCAATGTCAAGTTCCATGTTCTCACTCTGAATTTTTGGCTCTTCTGCGTGCCCCATTTTTTTTTCATTTCTTCTCTACTGGAAGCTTGTGAGAACTATCAATTTTAGAGTGAGGAGGGTTGTTATATCCTCCTCCGTTTGAAGAACTCTGGATTTCTTTGTTGTTGTGATGGGCCGTTGGAGCAATGCTCCGTGATGTCGTACTTTTTGGAGTCGTATTTGTGGATTGAACAATCTTGTCACTAGGGCCTTTCCCCTGTTGTGTGTACAATTTAGTGCAACTTTGCACTGTCTCTACATCGTCGGCATTAGAGGCAGGACCGTTGTCGCTACTGTCTCTGTTTTTGGGCAGGTGTTTATTTACAGAATAATCGTTGAGGCCAAATGTTTGTGAATGTTGTCTAAAAATATCATAGGGGTTGAATCCTCTTAGGTCTTCATCATATCTGAGGTTGGACATGCTAAAATGTGTTGCGAAATCGTCAATTTTGTTGACGTTTTTCAACACGAACTCCCCTACTTTACAAGGCAGAGGAATGAACTGTTTTTTTTTCTTCCTTTGGAGCAGATGGAACCAATAGTTGTATTGACGTGCTACTTCTGCAACAAACATTATGTCCATAATGTGACATGGAAGGAGAGAAGGTTGTTTTGTGGAGCCAAAAATTCTCATGACAGTGTAATTATCCAAATGTTTGAGTGTCCCCCTTTTGTCCAAAAAACTAGTTGCCTGTTCAGATATGCAGGGAACATCTTCTCCTAACAACAAAACTTTGAAAATAGACAGGAAGCCATTAAAAACCTCATAAAAACAGTGGGAAGCCTTGTGCTTCCACAAGGCCTGGTACCTGAACGTTACTGGATGGAATTCACAATTGACATTCTTGGATAGAGACAGTTGTGGAAACCAACAGGAATGTGCTATTGCAAAAATTAAATAGGATGACATATAAAATTTCTCTTTCCTTTTGTAGTTTGACAATTGGGAAGATGTTTCATACGAAATTAACCTGCCCCAATAAAAAATGGCTCGTTCGTTGAGTGTGAAATACAAAATATAAAGAGCCATGCAGGAAATAGTACCTGTGGACTCATGTCCCATTATTCTTGTAAACAACTGGACAATTTCGCGAAATGGATTTCTAAATGAACTAACCTGGATGCTTGTAATATCTTCAAGAACTAGATTCGGGTTTTGTAAAAAAAGGGACAAGATGTCCAATCCATTATTATGCTTTGTTAGGAACTGTTTGCAATCCTCTCCTTTGAACGTCAATGTTGGCTCCGACAATTTCAACATCTGGCAGAAGACCTGAGGTGACAAAAAAACAAAAGAGCGGTCCTGCAGTGGAATAATTCTTTTCTCTACAATATATTTATCGGTGCACCAAGAGACCAGGTCCTTATAATCAAAAACCTTAGGGACATAGCCTGCATGGGAAATCCTAGAGGTCCAAATTACTTGGTTCTCTACGACAAAGGTTGAGTAATAAGAAAATGCCTTGGACTAGTGGAAGTTCTGGTCCTCGCACCGGAATATGTTCACTATATCTCCACAGAACTGTTGTCGAGATGATGCCATAGGTTTATGAGAAGATTTCTTTGCTGCAAATGATGGTTTAAATGAACAGTTTCAGCCAATAATGTAACTTTTTGCTAAATCTTGGTTAAATGCTTATTAATGGGAAATCTCCTCGAGCCTTTTGCTGATTAATGACAATCTATATTGGTGGTGCATGATGAACTGTTAGCAGTAAAGTTTATTTATTGCATATTTAGAAATGTGAAGGTGGTGGGTACGACGAAGAGCAATTAAGGAATGGAGGTTTCGTGAACGTGCGAAGGCCACACCATGTGAACGATATTTTATGATTTTGAAATGAACATTCAGAAGGAATAATATAATTCCCCCGCAAATTTTGGTTTAATGCGCATCAATACGAGATGTCCTCAAGCCTTTCACCCATCAATGACAATCTATAGGTTTCTTCATGATGACCCGTTAGAATTAAATTCCAGTAATTCCATATTTAGAAAGAAGATATATATATATATATATATATATATATAAACTTTTTATTTTCTTTTATTATAGACAAGTGCAAAGGTGACAGAGATGACGAAGAGCAAGGAAAGAATGGCAAGCTCTGAAAAGTGATCAGACGAGATTCCAAAAATGGTTATGGGGATAATCATGATAGTCGAGTGTTGCACGTTGAAATTTTATGTTTCAGAAATTTTGAGTGAAAAATGTGTAAAATGAAAGAGATCATGATGGGGCAGTTCATCAGCCGGTTTGTATATTTGCAGAATTCCAACAAAGTGGCTAAGTATGGAATAGGGAAATTGCTAATTGCATGCATAGAAATAAGATCTTATATATAATTTACAACTACTAATATCAAAGGGGTGTGGGCACAAGAAACAATGACTACGAACTAAATATTTTGTCAACCCGCCAAACCGACAATCCGCCAAAGAAATTTGAACAAATGGCGAAGTATGGAAAGCAGATAGACGGGCTTCAAAATGGAGACCATAATACCGAAGAGGGTATGATCTAAGAATGATTGCAAGTTTGTATATTTGTCAATTTGTATATCGCGGAGATCTGAATGCTGTTTGGAGGTCACAGAAAAGTAGAAGTGCAATGTTGACCCGACCACTGCGCAAGTTCGCCTGTCAATTTGTATATTGCGGAACTGTGGGTGCCAGTTGTGGGACAAGGAACAATAGAGGGTCAATTTAAAGAAAGGGGAAGTGGTCATTGGAAAGGTGTGAATCCGCTAAGCAAGGCATTTTCTGGAAAAAAATGATTAAGTAACCAGGAAGAGAAACTAGAGGGAATAAAAGAGTGGGAAAATAGAAAGGCAGAAGGCAGCTTTGGTAAGTGTGAATCGGTTTCAAGGAAGCCCCATTGTTGAAAAACCATGTTTTTATACTAATTGTCAGCAAATGCGTAGTTCAAGATTAGATTTTATTGCAACATCTGTGTGTAAATATGTTGATATATTTTTCCATGACCGTAACATATTAACTTAACTACTAAACTTCATATTCTACTAATTGCCAGCAAATGCTTTGTTGAATATTAGATTTTAATGGAACGTATGGGTGTAACTGTGTTCATTTCTTCCATGGGTGCAACATATTAAGTCAAGTATTAAACTTCTTTCATAATGGGATGTTAGCATTAAAACTTAATAATTGCATGTCTAGAAACAAGAATAACGATTTTGCTGCAACATTGTACATTGGTATTAGTAAACAAAATATCGAAGAAGTATGAGAGCACCGAACCACGCAAGTTAGAATATGCGTTAAATCTAGAAAAGAGGCAACAACGAAGAATCGAAGGCAATTTTTTTTTAATAGAAAATCCATTTAAAACAATAAGAAAAACACCGAGTATTGTACATCTATCCTTAGAAATTGGACCTAGTTCTTTGGGCCAAAACATTGAAGGTATCTGCGACAAACACATGCATGGTATCCGCAATATGCAACACGTAAATGGTTGCAGGGCAAGTGGAATAGTTGTTATTTGAAACCGCCTCTGCATAATCCACAAAAATTGAGAAGCACAACTTGCATGTGCAATTCCAGAGGCCCAAATTAGTCCATTCTGGGCAGAAGGAGATGACTAGTAGGGAAATGCCTTGCAGTAGTAATATTTTTGGAAGTGATTCCCGAAGATGTTAATCAATAATTTTTTGACTTGAAATATATCTCTGGGAGCATCAACATATCATTTCTTTACAGTGAAACTCTTCCGCCCAGAACAGACTAATTTGGAAGTCTGGAATTCCTACTTTCGCACTGCAAAGTGGCTGTTGCGTTTACCGTTGGTTTCTTTTCTGAAAATCCTTTTGGTGTTGTCATGACCACCATCACCGAGCCGGGAAGATCCATTTTTTATGGTTCATCTCAATTTGGGCGTAGGAGTGGGAATATTCTTTGCATTTCCATCATCCATTTCCATATCATCGTCCATCAGATCATCTTCTTCCGACTTAGAATTCATGGCATCAAATTCTGCAACAGACATTAATCCAATTGGGTAGGTTCTCTGAGTAGCCATGGTTGCGATGGAACTTTTTGGCTTGAAATATATTTCTCGGTGTATCAAGGGACCATTTCCTTTTTTGCTCCCGGGCAGAGGGAGATGAATAGTAAGAATATGCCCTAGAATAATGGAACGTCTGGCCATTATGACCCAATGTGTTTTCTGTGTGTGGAGAGAACTGCTTCCAGAAGTTATCAAGAATTTCCGTTTGCTCGAGACGATGTTTGAAATGAAAATCGAGGAGGGATAATATAAACCTCCGCAAATTATGGTTTAATGCATATCAATGGAATATCTCCTCGAGCCTTTCATTAATCAATGACAATTTCCAGTGTTTGTGAGGAATAAGTTGTCACCATCACAACTCAGTAATTGCACAATTAGAAAAAAGTGCGAAGGTGGAGGTGATGACAAAAAGAGATTAAGAATTAGAAATTTATTAAAAGCACCAACCCATGGGTGCACAAAAAAAGAAGATTGCATCGCCTTTGAAATGAATACTTGGAAAGGATAACATAGTTGTGCACAAATATTAGTTTAATTCATAGTAATGACATTAATGACAATCTTCATGGTTCCTGCAGGATGGCTACTAGCATTAAAGATTAATTATTGCATATCTGGAAACAAGCAGGAAGGTAGCGGTGATGGGTAAACCGATTCCAAGAAATACCAAAGTATGGAAAGTGGTCGGGCGGGTCACAAAAGAAAAATGACAAAAGATATACCCAGAAGACGTGAAGGGCCGATGGTCATATTGTATCTTAGTGACAAATATCGGCCATCAATTTGTATGTCGCGGAATTTTTAAATTGAAAAGTGGACCTGAGGGCTGGCTGGCTCAACATTGCACTTTCATTGTTCCGTGTCCTCCAAATACCACTCTAAGTTCCGCAATAGTTAGGTTGACAGATGGAATCGAGGGCTGGCGCGTTCAAGATTGCCATTGTTTACAGATGGCAATCCCTATGAACTATCTAACATATCTAAAAACATTATTTTCAATACTAAATTATTAATATTACATATTGATAATTTATAACATATTATCAATAAACATAGTAAACATGCACTTTTATAAAGTATGGACATGATATTTTATAGAGCATATGCAAATACCTCATTCCATACTTAGGCACTTTTTCGATTTCGGGTTCTCGAACTGGCGGGTTGAAAATTGAGCCTCTATTGTTCTGTGTCCTACAAATACCACCTACACTTTCGCGATATACAAATTGACAGGCAAACTTGTGAGTTGGTTGGTCCATATTGCAAAATTTAATTGGACGAGAAAGTTTGTACAATCTGGTTGACCGACTGATATAAAAGTATTCCGACAAACGGGAAATACATGGTAAACATGTACTTTTATAAAGTATGGACATGAGATTTCATAGAACATATGCGAATCCCTCATTCCATACTTGGGCACTTTTTGGATCACGGGTTCGCAACCTGGTGGTCTGAAAATTGAGTATCTATTGTTTCGTGTCCTACAAATAGCACCTACACTTTCGCGATATACAAATTGACAGCCGGACTTGCGGAGATGAGTCTCTATACAAAGCATGGACATGGGATTTTATAGAGCATATGCAGATCCCTCATTCCATACATAGCCACTTTTTTTATCGTGGGTTCGCGGCCTGACGGGATGAAAATATAGTCTCTACTGTTCCGTGTCCTACAAATAACACCTAGACTTTCATGGTATACAAATTGACAGGAGGACCTACGGGCTGCTTGGCTAAATATTGCATTTGTATTGTTCTAGAACATATGCGTATCCCTCATTCCATACTTCGACACTTTTTGGATCGCGGGTTCGCGGCCTGGCGGGCTGAAAATTAAGTATCTATTGTTTGGTGTCCTACAAATAGCACCTAGACTTTTGTGATATACAAATTGACAGGCGGTCTAGGCACTTTTTGGATCGCAGGTTCGTAGCCTGGCGGGCTGAAAATTGAGTATCTATTGTTTTGTGGCCTACAAATAGCACCTACACTTCCGCGATATACAAATTGACATCCGGACTTGCGTAGATGACTCTCTATATAAAGTATGGACATGAGATTTTATAGAGCATATGTGAATCCCTCATTCCATACTCAGACACTTTTTTGATCGCGGTTTTGTGGCCTGACAAGATGAAAATAGAGTCTCTATTGTTCCGTGTCCTACAAATAACACCCAGACTTCCACGGTATACAAATTGACAGGAGGATCTACGGGTTGCTTGGTTAATCATTGCATTTGTATTGTTCTAGAACATACGCAGATCCCTCATTCCATACTTGGGCACTTTTTGGATCGCGCGTTCGCGGCCTGGTGGGCTGAAAATTAAGTATCTATTGTTCAATGTCCTACAAATAACACCTAGACTTCTGCGATATACAAATTGACAGGCAATCTAGACACTTTTTGGGCCGCGGGATGAAAATTGAGTATCTATTGTTTCGTTTCCTATAAATAGCACCTATAGTTCCACGATTTACAAATTGACAGCCAAACTTGAGAAGATGAGTCTCTATATAAAGTATGGACATGAGATTTTATAGAGCATATGCAGATCCCTCATTCCATACTTAGCCACTTTTTTTATTGCGGGTTCGCGGCCTGGTGGGATGAAAATAGAGTCTCTATTGTTCTATGTCCTACAAATAACACCCAGACTTTTGAGATATACAAATTGACAGGAGGACCTATGGGCTGCTTGGCTAAACTTTGCATTTGTATTGTTCTAGAACATATGCAGATCCCTCATTCCATACTTGGGGCCACTTTTTGGATCACAGGTTCGCGGCCTGGTGGGCTAAAAAATAAGTATCTATTGTTCGGTGTCCTACAAATAGCATCTATACTTCCATGATATACAAATTGACAAGCACTCCATGCAATTTTTGGATTGCGGGTTCACGGCCTGGCGGGATGAAAATTGAGTATCAACCAGACTTGCGGAGATATACAAATAGCACCTAGACTTCCGCGATATACAAATTAACAGGTGGCCTTGTGGACATGAGTCTTTATATAAAGTATGGACATGAGATTTTATAGAGCATATGCAGAGTCTCTATATGGACATAAGTCTCAACATTGTAGTTTCATTGTTCCGTGTTCTCCAAATAACACTCAGAGTTCTGCGATATACAAATCGACAGATGGACTTAAGGGATGGTGGGTTCAAGTTTGCCATTGTTTACAGATTCTAATCCTTATCAACTATCTAACATATCTAAAAACATAATTTTCAATACTATATTATTAATATTAAATTTTGATATTGCAGAATTTAATTAGACGAGAAAGTTTTTGCAATTTGGTCGGGCGACTGATATAAAAGTTTTCCGACAAACGAGCAATGCATAGTAAACATGTACTTTCATAAACTATGGACAAGATATTTTATAGAGAATATGCAGATCCCTCATTCGATATTTAGCCACTTTTTTTTATCAGGGGATCTCGGCCTAGCTGGTTGAACATTGCACTTTCATTGTTATGTATCTTCCAAATAACACTCGGACTTGTGCGGTATGCAGATTGATAGATGGACTCGAGGGATGGCAGGTTCAAATTTGCCATTCTTTACAGATGGCAATGCCTATCAACTACCTAACATATCTAAAAACATTAATTTCAATACTAAATTATTAATATTACATATTGATGTTGTAGAATTTAAGTGGATGACGAAGTTTG
>JZKD02S1227569.1:148994-177102 GCA_000966675.3 Picea glauca | reverse complement strand
AAGCTAGAGGAATGGATGTCTATTTGGGAGTTGAAGGGACAAACCCCAATGGGCATGGAGAAGAAATAGATAAAAAATGGAACATGATGAAAATCATTAAAAAGTTGCAGAAAGATGTCCAAAATCACCGAGCATATAACAAAAAGCTCATGAAAACCAGGGAGCAATAGGGATAATTTAACATAAAGTTGATGCAAAGCCTGGAAAGAATA
Source organism: Picea glauca (assembly GCA_000966675.3). Classification (NCBI taxonomy): domain Eukaryota; kingdom Viridiplantae; phylum Streptophyta; class Pinopsida; order Pinales; family Pinaceae; genus Picea; species Picea glauca. The sequence goes on along the minus strand of JZKD02S1227569.1, from coordinate 176,890 downwards.
GAAACGAAATTGGATAAGGAGAGTGTCTCAAGCAAATAAGGAAGTCACAGAAGAAAAAAAAGTGATATCAAACATCACCAACACTCTCCGAGGCATTCCAATAAGAGAGCACATAACAGTTCAATCCCATCCCCTGTTAGGAAGCATAAGAGGTCTCGGATGGATGAGCTATGAGGGGAAATGAACAAAAACAAACCTCCTACATTTGATGGTGAGAAAAAGAAGGATGAATATGCAGAAGCATGGTTGTTAGGCATGAGGAAGTACTTCCAATTGCAAAACTATTCTTCTCATGCATAGGTAATAATTGGCATATATCAACTCAAATGTAAGGCATCCATGTAGTGAGATCAGTTGGTGCAAGTGTAGCACATTGATGAGAAAAATGTTACTTGGAGGGAATTCAAGAAGTATTTTGAAAATAAATACCTGAATAAGAGGTACTATGATAAGGAAATGAAAGATTTCTTTGAAGTCAAGCTGAGAAGTATGTCCATTGATGAGTATGAAAGAAGGCTTTTAGAATTGTTGAAATATGTCTCTTTCATCAAGGATGAGACAGTCAAGATTCAGAGGTACTTGAGTGGTTTTCCAACATTTATCAGTGACAAAATACAATATGATGATCCCAAAAAAATGGAGAAGACCATAACGTGAGCTAAGTGTCTATATGACCAACAAAAAGCAAGGCCAACTTTCCAAAAAACTTGGGAAGACAAGAAGAAATTCAAGATGGATCAAAGGAAGAAGGGAATTAAGCCACCATTCTTCAGAAATAATCCTCAGGGACAACCAACTTCTAGAGAACCCAGAACAATTGAGATAGGTGGTCAAAGGCCAAGGAAACAACCTATTCAATGTTGGGGTTGTAAAGGTGATCATATGTTTAGATATTGTCCTCGCAGAAGTGACAAAGTGAGAGTTGTTCACAATGTTCAGCGAGATGAAATAGTAGGGGACATGGGCAGAAATGTACCAAGGATCTATGAATCCATGGAAAACAAGAAAGTGGAGTATCAATCACATATGTTTGAAGTGGACGGTATGATCAACAACCAAACCATTACTATTTTAATTGATTCATGAGCTAGTCATAGTTATATAGATCCTAAGATGGTGGAAAGTTTGAATTTTCCAAGAAGCAACCATGAAAAATCTTGGTTGGTGTAGTTGGCTACTGGAGCCAAAAGAAAAGTCAATAAGATGGTTAATTCATGTCTTATGAACATGAATGGACTGAGCACAAGGGAAGATTTGAACATCTTGCCTTTAGGATCTTATGATGGCCTAATTGGTATGGATTGGTTAGACCAACACCATGCCATCTTAGACTGTCGTAACAAGGCATTCACTTGCCTAGATGAGGAAGGAAATCAGAGAACAATCCCATGAATTCCTAGGGATGTGGCTATTAGATAAATTTCAGCAATGCAATTGAAGAAATGCTACAAGAAAAGTTGTCAAATATTTGCAACCCATATGGAGTAAGAATCTAAGGTTAAGGTGCCAAATTTGGAGGATCATGAAGTTCTAGAAGATTTTGAAGATGTGTTCAAGGAGGTACCAGGACTACCTCCAAAGAGAGATATTAATTTCTCTATTAATTTGATGCCTGGAGAAGCTCCAGTATCAAAGACTCCTTATAGAATGAGTACACCCAAGCTAAAGGAATTGCAAATGAATCTTGAAGAGATTCTAAAGAAGGGGTATATATGCCCAAGTGTGTCACCTTGGGGTGCTCGAGTCTTGTTTTTGAAGAATAAAGATGGGAAATTGAGATTGTGCATTGATTTTAGATAGTTGAATAAAGTAACTATAAAGAACAACTATCCCTTGTCAAGGATTGATGATCTCTTTGATCAATTGAAGGATGCAAGGATATTTTCCAAGACAAGGTATGGTCATTATGAGTTCACAATGGTGCCATTTGGGTTGTCAAACGCACCATCTGTTTTCATGTGCTTAATGAATGGTGTTTTCCAAGAATATTTAGACAAGTTTGTCATTGACTTTTTGGATGACATCTTTGTATATTCCAAGTTATAGGAAGAGCATGGGAACCATTTGAGGATGGTTTTGCAAGTGCTAAGAGAGCATCAGTTCTATGCCAAATTGAGCAAGTGCTCATTTTATCAAAACAAAATTCACTAATTGGGGCACATCATATTCAAATAATGGATAGTCATGGACCCTGAAAAGATTGATGCCATTAGAGAATGGACAACACCTAAGAATGTGAAAGATGTCAGATCCTTCATGGGTCTAGATGGTTATTGTTGGAACATATATAATCCTAAACCTTAATCTCACTTTCTCAAAGTTCATCTTTTCTAAATAATAACTTAGAAATCAGCTTTAAAATGTTTAAATCAAATTTACTTCTAGTCATATGGCGTTCATGATATCCGTCGTAGATAAAGTTTCCCATCTGTGTAACAACCCTAGTTAAATAATTAATTGTCATAGTTAAATAATTGTTTAAAGTATATTAAGTTTAATTAATTAATTAATTAATTGTCCTGAATTATTAATTGTTTAATCTATATTAATTAATTGATTGATTAATTAATTAACTCGTTAAATATTTGGGTAATGAATTTAAGTTTAATAAATTTTAATTTATTAAAAGAAAACTTGACATATCGAAGGATGGAACCATTAAGGAGAAGGGGATAAGGTGGTTGGCATTGAATGGAGGGATAAGGTGGCTGGTATTGAATGGAGAGATAAGGTCAGAGAGTCTTAATGAAAGGAAGAGGCGGTGAATGGGGAAGGGGGTTATGAGAGGGAAAAACACTCAGGAGAAGGGAACTTTTTTTTTGCAGGGAAAATTATTTTCATATTAGGAGACGGTATTGGGGATTTTGATTTTTGGGGAGATAGGAAGACTGTATTACTGGTTTTGGATGGAGTTTTTGGCTGGAAAATCTTTTTGTAGGACCAAGATAGGGGGGCACCTGTTGCTGGGATATTTGGGCTCGGGGGACAGGAATCCTTATGGAATCCTAGAGCTAGGGAGCTGGAGAGGCTCTGTTCCTAGCTGGTTGGGTGGTTAGATGGTTTTGGGTAGTGTATCAAGCAGAGCATCAGGTAGAGTTGCAGAACAACGATAGCATCAGTTAGAGGTATGCATTTTCATTTTTCTGTTGTGTTATATAATTTATTATGATCTTCTCATAAAATTTAATTAAGATGAATGGTTATATGTTGGTTATGAAATTGTGAAGATGTTAGGATAGCATTTCTCTAATTTAATTTATGTTTTATAATTAAATTTATGTTTTATAAGGCTCTATAGGAAGAGGCCTTACAATCTGATTGAATGATCCCCTTTTTCCCTAAGTTTTGGAGCCACCTGATTGTTAAAGAGTCAAATTACTAAAATTTTCTTCGGAGCTTCGCACTTTGGGTGTTTCTACGGGTCTTCACGGTTAAAGTCTCAAAGCTTAAAGGTGTTCATTATCACCTTTTCATTAACTTTTAAAGGAAACGAATCATAAGTACATGTGTATCTTTTGAGTCCTCCCTGGGTTGACACATGGCACCCCTTGATCTTGACACATCATTTGAAATGACATCATCTTTGAAACGTGTTGCCACAGGGGTAGACCCAGGGTTCAATGCTCAAGAGCACACCAATAAATCCCTAACTACCGGCCCTTTCAGCAACACCTACGAAGCAGATGAAGTCTCACTGGAGGTAGAGGCAGGGGTGGTTGCGAGACTCAGGTGTCTGGAACCTTAGCTGGGACACAGATCTATGATTATATCATTTACAGAGCACTTAGCATCGATCATTCATCAATATTCAACCCTTATTATACTTTGCAGACAGAACTGAGCATCGCAATGTACACTCAGATCTACAGCATTTCAACACTTAACCATTGTAACCCAAATCAGATCTAGTAGATCAGCACTAAGCATCCTCATACACATCAGATCTAACAATCATATATATCTAAGAAGCACAAAGCATAAATGGATATATCAAAGCACATAGCATAAGCAAAAACACATTGAATCAAAGTATGGAGCATAACACACAGATTTATGTGGTTCACTCCCACCCTGGGACTACATCCACAAGATCTTCTTCTTTATTATGATCTTCAATCTATTACAAGAACAAAGCCTCCAAAACCCTTCTTCGTATAGGACATAAGTTCTGCGCAGCTTTCTAGATCCTTCTTCCTTGCATTACAGCACTTAGCTTTCTATAGCAACCTCAAAGTAACTTTCACTTAGCCTTGCAAGCCTTACACAGTTCGCACGGAGAACTTATTCAACATCACATAGATGCACTACCAATTGCACTAATAAATCACAACTACTACTTCTTACATTGCCTATCCTTATATTTATACATTACAAAAGTGGGCCTAAGCATGGGTAAACCCACGGGCCACCATCCCTTTCCCATTACATTAACCCAAAAACCCTAAAAGGGCCCAAAAGTGGACCGATATCCCGTGATCTCTACTCTGCCTGGCGCTCCATCTTTGACACACTGTCGAAGTCCAAAATGGTCGAATATGACCAGGTGTTCCTCAAAACTTGGTCAAGGGAAAACAGGCTCCCAACACTCACCTGTAACTCGTCCTAAGTCACTCTAGTTTGATCAATTCTACCTCGAATGCCTCGATCTTGGCTCGAGCCACTTCGACCTACTGCAGTGCGACAACCTCTTGCTAAGTGAACTCCTGGATCACTACGTCATTTACTGGCCCTTCCAGGTGTTGTTCTGTGGTGATGACAACCTATTCAAGCTCGGCTCCTTGGCTTTCAGCTTAAGTGAACATTTGGCATGCCTTTTCTTGGATTGGTTGAATTCATTGGGAGACTTCCATCACTTTACTTTGCAGCATGTGTACCTATTGTTGGGTGGTGCATTGTTCTAGAAATCTCTTCATTCTTTCGACTGGGTTCAAGGCCTTCAACTGTGCCTGTAGCATATGTATGTGTTTCTTTGCTTCTTTGAGCTATGTCTCCAATGCCTGCAACTAGGGATTCTCTACGAGGTTATCCTAAGTCTAGGTTCGTCTAGCGCTCAGCTACTTGTATTCCAAGGAAAAGGTTTTTAATCAACCAACTGCGCTACAGGCAGTTGCCTCCCTTAGATCTCTTATTTCTCGAGGAGTTTCAGGCACGGTACAAAGTTCCATATCTGTAATCATTGTTGAAGTTGTTGGATTACTTCTTCAAGTTGTGCCACCTGCTGTGGGACACATTCTTCAATCTTCACTTCTATGACCATCACAGAGTGAAGTGCTTTGTGAACCCTTTCCTATACTTCAAGCTACTCTGCTAGCAACTAGTCCTTGTTCTATTGTAAATGTGTTTTATCCTCATCCCACTTCACTTGCAAGGCAATATTTTCCCATTCTTCCTTACTCTATCATTCTACAAGTGCACTTTGTACTTGTGTTAAAGCTTGGGTGTCTTGCGGTGGCTTGCACTGTGTCTTCTTGAGCTCGTCGAACGCGAGCTTTGACTTTATCAGTGATCTGGTGTAATTGGGTGGGCTCATCGCATGTTCCTGTTGTTCCAATTGTCAAGGGTACAGTAGAAACTACTCGGCTAGACTGGAGTGCCTGCTTCACTTCTTGAAGTTCACCTTTGATTCAGTTGAATACCTCCTCCTGCTTTGCTTCTTGCTTTTCTGCGATCTCTAGTGAAGAATCATTCAATGCAGTGATTAAGAAGTTGAAGTCATCCGGTGTGAGGGTAGTCTTAAGTGTCGTTTGGGTGGCCTTATCTTTCTTTCAGGATGAGGGCTTTGGTGGGGTAATCTTCCTTTTCTTAGAGGGATCCTCCTCCTCTCTAGGTGGAGTAACCTCACCTTTGTTTTGCTCAACTTTTTTGCCACCTAGTTCTTCATCATCACCTCTCTATGAAGTAGTCTTCATGGATGTGCTATGGACATCTTGAACTTCATCATCCTTCTTAGTCTTGCTTGGTCCAAGTGTATCTAGCATAGCTTCATGGCTATCCATGTTGGAAATTTTTGTGGGGTCCCCTGCAACAAGGAGGTCCATCGACCATTCCTTGGTAATCTACTCCAAGTCTTATTCTACCTACTTGTAATACGACTGGAGTTGTTGTTTTTTCTCATCAAAGTGCATTGTGATATAGGTGAAGTGGCGGTCTGTGTTGAATTTTATCAAAGGTCTAAACCTATGAACTATGTTTGGGGTGAGGTGCAGTGTAGACTGGATTGCATTCTTCAATTAGTTGTAATAGTCATGGAATACAACATTGGACTACCACTGCTTGTTCATGTCATTGGAGTACCACAATGTACAGAACTTCCCGGCCAGTGGTTCGAAGGGTTTTATCTCCGGAAATGTGGAACCTTCTGGTAGCTCCCAGGCGATGAAAGGGATTAGTATGAGAAACCAACTAAAGTGGAACTCATACCCTTGGTCTTGCGCTTCTCTGCAATCAAGATCTAGCTCGTTTACAAGGTACTACACCCAATTCATCTATAGTCCCTTGGTGCACTTCCCTGCGAGGTCAACTATGAATCTAGTCACTTGTGTTGGTCTGTTCTTACGAAATATCTTGCCCATGATCAACTGATAGGAAAGGCACACTGCACCACTCTAGATAGAGGCTACCTTGTAGCCTCGCATGCCTTTCTTGACATCGCCATAAGTTTCTTTTATCTTCTGTGCTAGTGCTCGGTCTAATGTCTTTCCAGGGTAAAACTCATGTGGGTCAGGGACTTTCTTACTAAGTTCTGTGATCCAATTGATCAAGGTTGGATCCACAGTGATGTAGTGGTCCAACCATAAGTATCCTTTGTGGTAACAGGATAGCAACAACTTGACGCATGCGTTGACTTCCTGGTGTCTGCTGAAGTGCGAGATATTCATTACATTAAGTAGTGTGGATTGCGTGAGGTTTTGGTTCCATGACTGTGGGACAATATTATAATTCTTTCCTTTGGTCCTATTTAAGTACTTATGTGGGGCTAACATGTTGTAAACTTTACGATCTCTAAAGTTAAAATCACTAAATTTCAGTGCTACGAGATTATCCTGGTCAGCACGAACTGCACACACCCCTTTCGAAAGGCATGCGGTGATCAAAGTGTAATCGAAGTCTCACAGTACACTGTCATGGTTGATGGCACCTCTTAGAGGTGGTAAGTAAGTAGGTAGAATGAGTGGGATAAGCTTGGCATTTGCAATGTCATCCATGTGCTTGGTATGTTTCTCATCGGTCGGCGGGGATGGACCAACGCGAGCAGTGGAAGGGGAGGCCTAGAGTCCTCTCGTTGACGATGCTTAGACTCCTATAGATAATCGTCGCTCTGACATGACTCTCTCAGTAATTAAGTCAATAAAAACTTCTTTAACTACTTTCTCAGCAACACTGAGCTCATCTGACATACAAGCTTGGGTCAACTAGCTCAGGTGTGAAATGAATTTAGAGACTAAAGTGAACGGTATGGGAACAAGGAAATGATCATAGGGCGAAGTAATCTCAAGTTTCAGGCTCAAATTCTCACTTAGAAAAAAGTATTCTCAGTGTGTGGTGCGACGGACTAAGTAGGGAAACTTAGAAACTGTCTACTTGCAACGGGTATGAGGCTGCATTAACTTATGTTCTGTCCATTATGGCGCAGTCTAGCAGTCTAGTGATGAGCCATAAATGATTACCAATCCATTCAGAGCAGCAATCGAATGGTTATATTGGCTTCCAACAGATATATTACTTCGCCTCAGCGAAGTGGCATATGTTGTTGTTCTGATATCCCGGCGAAGCTCCAATTCTGCAAAGTGTCTTGCTACGAGGTACCCTCTAGGATCTTCTGCAATTTTTCAATCTTAGCCTTCTTCTTACTTAGCTTTCTAGCCTTATTTCTAGTGAGCTTCATCTCAGTGATTCTCTTCCCATTTTGATTCTTATTTTCCTTGGACATAGTCACTTTCTGCTGGTGAGATTCTCTCCTAGGGTTTAGGTATATCACTTCTTCTTTGTCTGGGGTAGAAATTTTAGCCTTTTGTGTATCTTTGGCCTCGACATCTAGGCTTCTAGTGTCATATGGATTTGAGTGGTTTTCCTATTCTTCTATCAAATGTGCAATCCTTTTAGTCATGAAATCTTTTAACTCTTGTCTCTGTTGTTCTAAAACCTCTTGTTCTTCCTTCTTTCTGACTTGATCTCTTTCAATCCAAGGTTTTCTGAGTAGCATAGTAAACAAGGTGTTGTCCTCAATGAATTTGATAATCTCAAAATCTTCTTTTGTCAAATTTCCATTGACTGTCATAGGTATCTAAGCGAGTTTTCCACATAACATCATCAGTTTTCCTCTAAATAGTCCTATTCCTCCCAATGAAGGAATCATGGCAGGCTTCCCTATAGCTTCCCAAGTTCTTTCTAGCATAATGTTCACTTGTGTTTCTTCATCAAGAATACAGTCAATGTTGAAGTCCCCTATTGTTTCTTTGACTTGCTCCTTTTCTTTGAAGATCTCTGGTAATCGGACATCTTTATGTTTCTTCGGGATTTCTTTCATCTGTATTAATACTTTCTATGATTCTTGTTGGGGTTCTTCTATAGTCTTGGTCTCTTGATCTCCTTCAGGGTTTGCTTGCTCCATATTCAGCCTTTCAAGTCTAGCAATAATTCTAGAGAAATCCAGTACTTCATGGTCCATAGCCTTACAATAGAGGCAACTAAGTTTTCTCCCAGGGCATTCCTTATCAAGATGTCCTGGTCTTCTGCAACTGTAACAAAGAGTTAATCTTCTCTTTCTCTTCATTGATCCCCAACTCTTCTTGTACTGTGCATTAGGATCATAATGGCTAGCCTTCAAAAATTTCTTTCTAGGATCCTACATCCATTTGTTAGTCCAAACATTCTTTCTATGCATAGGTATAACATATCTATCATTATACTTATCAGATCTATTCATATCAAACTTTCTTTCATTTATTAATGCCCTAGTTTTTAAGCTAGGACAGAATCTATCAAACATACCTAGATCCATGATCTAGAAATAAAAAATTTCACTTATCTTACTTCTATAGAGCACAAAGCTTCCATATCTAAGAAATTTTGACTATTCTTACCTCTATTAGAGAACAAAGCTTACAGATCTCACCTCTTTTCTGCAGATCTGACCTCTTTCTTTCAGAAATTTCCACTTTTACTTTTCTTAGAGCAAAGAGTGTTTAGAGCTCGCTTCTTTTCTTCAGATCTGACCTTCCTTTCTTCAGATTTGACCTTATTCTTGGCACAAAGCTTCACAGGTCGAGTAAAAATTTGCACACTAGGGCAACAGATCTAACACAGAGCTTTCTTTTTCACAAAGTTTCTTCTTCCTCAGTTCCCAGGAATCACAGTTTCAGGTCCCAGAAACAGGACCTTTTTTTGGCACAGGGGTAGACCCAGGGTTCAACGCTCAAGAGCGCACCAAAAAATACCTAACTACTGGCCCTTTTGACAACACCTGCGAAGAAAATGAAGTCTTACCCGAGGTAGAGGCAGGGGTGGTTGTAAGACTCAGGTGTCTACAACCTTAGATAGGACACAGATTTCTTATTATATCATTTACAAATCACTTATCATCAATCATTTGTCAATATTCAACCCTTATTATACTTCGTAGGCAGCATAGAGAATCACAGTGTACACTCAGATCTACAGTATTTCATCATTTAACCATAGTAACCCAGATCAGATCCATTAGATCAGCACTAATTATCCTCATACACATTAGATATAACAATCATATATATCTAAGAAGCACAGAGCATAAGTGGATATATCAAATCACATAGCATAAGAAAAAACACATTGAAGCAAAGCACAAAGCATAACACACAGATTTACATGGTTCACCCTCACCCTGGGGCTACATCCACAAGATATTCTTCTTTATTATCATCTTCAATTTGTTACAAGCACAAAGCCTCCAAAACCCTTCTTCGCATAGGATAGAAGATATGTGCAGCTCTCTAGATCCTTCTTCCTTGGGTTAAATCACTTAGCTTTCTATAGCAACCTCACAGTAACTTGCACTTAGCCTTGCAAGCCTTACACAGTTCGCACAGAGAACTTATTCAACATCACATAAATGCACTACAAATTGCACTAAGAAATCACAACTACTACTTCTTACATTGCCTATCCTTCTGTTTATACATTACAAAAGTGGGCCTAAGTGTGGGTAAACCCATGGGCCGATATCCCTTTCCCATTACATTAACCCAAAAACCCTAAAAGGGCTCAAAAGTGGACCGAGATCCCATGATCTCTGCTTCACCTGACACTCCATCTTTGACAGGTTGTCGAAGTCCAAAATGGTCAAATATGACCAAGTGTTCCTCAAAACTTGGTCAAGGGCCAACAAAACGTCACTATGGGTAATGGCCTTTCGGAAATATAACAAAGAGCTAACTCGTGAAACTACAAAGCATTAAAATGCCAAAATGTTAAATCTTAATTAATTAAGTTAATCTTAGTTAAAAGATAGTTAACAACTTTGCACTTCGGAGTTTGGAAGTTTACCATCTGTCATATTCTAAAAATTTCGACGTCCGAATGCTTGAAAGCACTTAAAGTCAAACACGATTAATTAATGTTCTAAAAGAGATTATCATGTAGTTAACCTTTCATGAATTCGTGATTTAGGAAATTTCAAATCTAATTCATCCAAAATTCTCGGTCACGAACCGTCGATATTAATGGCATTAATCACAAATCAACGGTAATTATTTTAACGTAGATTGTGGATCGCCATCTAGACTTTCTCATTAAGGTAAATAAATTTTCCATCAGTAAAGGTATTCTTGAATCAATACACGTGATGTGAATAAAATTGCTCGATTTTGAATTTCATTTTCATCTACACCAAATAGTAAGTTTTTTCCAAATGAGAAGCTCACGCATTCCCATGTAACAGGTAATCTAGTTCTAATTTTATCGATATCATGGCACCATAGAAGATGGCTAAAGTAGCTGGTGAAGGTGAAAATTTGAATGTGGACGTTCTGTCAAATACTCCACCAAGAGCTATTGACACTATGAAATCTTGGACATAGGTGTTCAATATTCTAGAGCATGAGCTTATAAATTGCCCATAGGATTCAGGCGATTAAGAGAGTGAAACTCATGCAACTAAACTCAAGGACATAGCTCAATCAAATCTACACAAAATATTTGCGCAACCGAGACTCATTCCATATAACAACATGATAAGCTAGGCGCTGGAAAATGTTGACATTCAAACCAAGAGAATTTACAACTCTCAAAAGGTTGTTGTCGGGTCTTCCCGAACAGAACACATACAAGTAATGTATAAGATATCCTTGATTTTAAATATAATCACAATGTTGTGTTCCTGTTGGATTTTGAACAACACGAGTGTATACAATATGATAAAACCTATCCATATATAATCAAGACCTGGTGGGGGAATCCAGAAAAATTCAGAGCTGACGCTCATGGCATTTATTCCACAACGTCGTTGGATACCCATATGATTTATGTAGCTCTGATTCTCTATAGTCTATTCAGAAATAAAATCCCCACGCATTTCTCAGTAGCATGGGTGCTAATTATGCATGAGGTGGTTGAGGGATACTCTTTCAATTGGGCCAAGATGTTATCGGATAATCTGGCCAAAGAAATCACTGAATACCAGTAGGATAAATCAAAAGGACAGTTGACCCCTTTATACATGTACTCATATATCATGGACATTATTTTCTTTATGACCCCTTTCCCGTTGATGAACTGGAGTTGGACCCCGACCAGCACTCAACCTATCCACGTCTATCACTCTAAGTTGGGGGAAGACAAGGATAAATATTTCTTCTATGAAATTTACCATCATGTAGTGGTACCCTTTCATGTATCTTAATATGGTTTCCCACCCCCTCAAATTTCAGATAAAATCATGGGAAACCTAAGAAAAATATCGGATTGGTTCATAGATGAAAACTTCTCTTACATCAGGGTTTTTGGGTGCTCAGTCCCCCCCATGCTCTTCCAAAGTTTTTACCAGACCAGCTAGTATGTCAAGAAGTGGCTTATCAAACAATGACAGGGGGCATTAGCAAGGAGCTAAAAGAAGCCCAGAAAAAAGTATGGCCTACCTTCCCCCTTCAAGTTGGTATGTTTTCATTATTATACTTTGGTCACTCCAAAGTAGAGGTTGCGGCTCTAGAGGATGTCAAGTTAGTTGACATTGAGTTTAGAAGGCATGATCCATACAAAATCATGGAAAACCACCTGGACCAATACAACCTAAAGAGATATGTGCACAAGAATTTCCCACACGATAAAATATTTAGGGGAACTAGGTCATATGAAGAAGTATTGAACATAGTCCAAACTTTGTCCCTAGATCAGCAGGCTAGTTTCTTCAATTTTCAAAGTCACATAAGAAACAACTTACCGAATGTATTATAGGGAGAACTAGCAAAATCTTTGTCTACACAGGAAACTGTACATCCGGGTTTTGAGATAGGGAGCTCTAGAAAACAGGAAACTAAGGAAAACCCAAAGGACACTGAAGTTTTAACTGAGGAATTGGAAGCTTCAGTATCAACTCCACTAGGCCCTCATACAAAGGCTCAACTCGAAGCCTTTCAGAAACAAGGACAAGACACATCTCCTTCTACACCAACCACCTCTGTGGTCAACACTGTTGAGCAACAACTATCTAAGGAGATAGGTGTTCCTATCACTTCATTGACACCGTTGCAGTCTAATTTCGTAAATCCCAGTTTTGAAATCATTTTCATAGATGATATCACCCCAATTGCACCCAAAGAGATTCCCCCTTCTGACTTCTTCTTCAGCAAGAAAAGGAGGGCTATAGTCAAACGAGAAACACATCAAAAAGATGGAGAGATGGTCAAAAGACAAATAATGGTGAACGGTGGACATAACCAAGACAATTCAGAATTTTCTAAGGAAATGGTAGGCTCATTAGGTTCCTTTTCCATGACAAATCAATGGTCTAGAGAAAATTTGGCTGAACAACTAAAACAAAGAAACTTGTTGGTAGGGAAGTTGCAAGAGAAGATAAAGACTATGGAACAAGATGTGAAAAATAAGATGAATCGATATTTTGAACAGGTTAGAGCTTATGATAGGCATCAAATTCAATAACTCCAAGCTAACCTTGAAGAGCTCCATCAGAATTCACAAGGCAACCATCAAACATAAGTTGGTGGTATTGATTGATAGTGATATCACCCATAATTGTATTCACCGTAGGCTTGCTGAGGAGATCCATTATTTTGTCCTCCTTGTTTCTAATTTTCAAATCGTCATCGCTAATGGGGGTATGATGAAGTGTGGAAGCCTCTATGATAATTTCAAACTCCAAATGGGGATTATCATATGAAAATCCACATGTTCTCCATTTCCATGGGGGGTTGTGATATTGTGTTGGGCATGGAATGGCTTCGCACTCTGGGACCAATCACAATGGATTATCAAGAATTATATATGAGATTCACCCAAGAGGCTCACACCTATACCCTCCTAGGTCTCCAAGTGAGCTCCCTTGAAATCATCAACTCTCACGGGATGGAAAAAAATGTTGAAGAAAGGCCATCATGGTGTGATTGTTCAATTTCATGTCATCCAGGTCATTGATCAAGTCTCTCTGATAGTTCCTCCTATAGTGAAAATAATCTTGGACAAGTACCCAAAGGTATTTGAGGTTCAAATCAACTTACCTACCTCCAAGGTTGAGCATGATCATAGTGTCCCTCTCCTTCCAGAAAGTCAACCCCCCAATGTATGTCCCTACAGGTATCCCTTTGCTCCAAAAAATGAAATAGATAACATGGTACAAGAATTACTAGAGACATGGGTAATTTTCCCTAGTACTAGCCCATATTCTTCCCCTATGGTGATGGTCTTAAATAAATAAGGTACTTGATGCATGTGTCCGGATTTCTGTGCCCTTAATAAATTGGCCTACAAAGACAAGTTTCTCATTCTTGGCATTGATGATCTATTGGATGAACTACAGGGTGTCTGTGTCTTCATCAAATTAGATCTTTGTTCTAGCTATCGCCATATTTGAATGAAGGAGGTAAATATTCCAATGACTGATTTCAAAACTCATGAAGGACATTATGAATTCTTGGTCATGCCTTTTGTCCTTTGCAATGTCCCATCCACCTTCCAAAGTCTCATGAATAAAATATTGAAACCTTATCTTCATAAGTTTTTCCTAGTTTTCTTCAATGGCATTCTCATTTACAGTCACACTTGGGATAGCCACCTTCTCCATTTGGAAAAAGTCCTTCAATTTCTACGGGACAACCAAGTGTTTCTCAAAAATACCAAATTTTCCTTAGGATATAGCAAAGTGGAATACTTGGGACACATTCTAGGTCAAGAAGAGGTAAAAGTGGACCCCAAAAAGGTACAAGATATGTAATATTGGTTGTGACCCACGACCTTAAAGAACTTAATGGGTTTCCTCGGTCTTATAGGATATTATTGGAAATGTGTACACCATTATGGAAAATTTGCTAAGCCCTTGACTGACCTTCTTAAGAAAAATGCATTTCATTGGACACATGTTGTCGAGAAAGCCTTCATGGATTTAAAGTGGTTCGTGTGCACTACTCCTATCCTAGAATCTCGTGACTTCAACAAAACCTTTGTGGTGGAATCAGATGCTTCTAGAACTGGTCTAGTAAAATTTCTCACACAAGATGGTCGACCTCTAGCCTTTACTAGCCAAGCATTGAGTGGCCTCAATTTGGGCCAATCTACATATGAAAAAGAAATGATGTCCATTCTCCATGTAGTGCACACATGGTGGCCATATCTTTTGGGACATCATTTTCATATCAAAATAGATCACCATAGTCTGAATTATTTTTTGGAGCAGTGAATATCCTCCCTAGAAAAAAACAAGTGGTTGACCAAAATGTTGTGGTATGATTATGAAATCATATATTAAAATGGAAAAGACAATATAGTAGTCGATAAGTTGTCAAGACAACATGAGGAGGATGGATCTCTCTTTTCCTTATCCTTATCGGTACCTAATTGTATTAAAGAAGTTATACAAGGGTGGTTAACACATCTAACTATATCCAGGTTAATTCAACGCCTTCAGGAGGAACCTAATCTTCCCATAGGCTACACTTGGCACAAAAATATTCTCCAATATAAGGATCGTCTGGATCTATCACCCTATTTAGCACTCAAGCCGAGGCTCTTAAATTAGTTTCACTCATCAGCTATTGCAGGTCACTCGAAATTCTAGAAGA
The DNA here is from genome assembly GCA_000966675.3 of Picea glauca. Classification (NCBI taxonomy): domain Eukaryota; kingdom Viridiplantae; phylum Streptophyta; class Pinopsida; order Pinales; family Pinaceae; genus Picea; species Picea glauca. The sequence continues at coordinate 161,624 of JZKD02S1227569.1, read as the reverse complement.
CCTGTTCACATCCGTCATTTTTTTTGGCGGGTAGGAATGAAGAAGGATATACTTCACTTTGTCACAGAATGTGAGGTGTGCCAACATAATAAAGTTGAAACCATCAAGTCTCCTAGATCTCTACAACCCCTACCCATTCCATCTTCGATGTGAATGGACATCTCCATGGACTTTATAGTGGGCCTCCTAAAATTTGGGAACAATTCCTTCATCATGGTGGTGGTTTATTGCCTCTCCAACTATGCTCATTTTTGTGCATTACCCCACCTTTTCACACCAACTCTAGTAGCACAAGTTTTGCTTGAACATATTTTCAATTTACATGGCATTCCCACCTCTATTGTATTTTCTCGTGATCCAACTTTCACCACCAAATTTTGGCAAGAACTATTTAAATTGCAAGGAACCCAACTAAACATGAGAACCACCTATCACCCCCAGTCTAACAACTAAATATAAGTGGTCAAAATATGTTTGGAAACTTACTTGTGGTGTTTGTTTTTGGACAAACAACATCAGTGGGTCCAATGGATCACCTTGGTCGAATGGTGGTACAATACTTCATATCATATGACCACTAAAATGACCCCATATGTAGTGTATGGCCAACTACCACCTATAGTCACTACATATCTTCCTGGCACATGAAAGGTAAAATATATTGATACCATGTTGCAAGGTCGAACAAACACCCTAGTAGATTTGAAGGATAACCTCCACATGTCCCAAAATTTCATGAAGCAACAGGTGGACCAACATCATTCGGAAAGGGTTTTTCAGGAAGGCAATCAGGTGTTTCTCAGGCTCCAACCTTATAAAAAAACATTCCTCAAAGCCCTGGGACATCACAAGTTGGCACCCAAATTTTATGGGCCCTACCAGACAATCAAGCATATTGGTTCAGTAGCCTACAAATTGGCCCTTCCAGCTACTTCCAAAATCCATCTGGTGTTCCATGTTTCCTATTTGAAGAAAGTGGTGGGACAGAATTTCAGGGTCCAAACCACCCTTCTGGAATTAGATGAAGAAATCTCCCTTTGGCTCCAACTAGAAGAATTCCCTAATACATGTGAATGTCAGTTGCATGGATGAACTATCAAGGAAGTGTTGATCAAGTGGAAGGACACATCACCAAAGGATGCGACTTGGGAACTATCAACCATACTCCAACAATTTATGCATATTCATCCTTGAGGACAAGGCTTCTTTTGAAGGGGGGGGGGAATGTTAGGATCTTATCCTAACCCCTCTTCATGGGTCATTAGTTAGTAGGATATGTTTTCTATGTAATAAAGGTTGACATGAGTTAATAAGGCCTATTAAATAAAGGAGAATAAGTCAATGTAAGAAGACCTAATAGAAGCTTTTGCTTCTAGAAAGATCTTCCTTTTGAAGCTTCCTTAGAAGGTATATTTAGTATAAACAAGAGTAGGAGGTATTGGATTTTTTTTTCTTGGATATTATTGTAACATAGATCTAATATGTTGGAGGTTTCCCCCTCGAAGAGGAAAGTGAACATTTTTATCTTTAATAAAGGTGCTCTTCCTAATGTTATCCCGGTATTGTTCTAGCTATAATCTTGTTTTTCCATTACTGCTTGCTAAATATTTGTTTTCGACATAATATAATTTATCTAGTATATTGCACCATACACGGTGGAAATACAATGTCCTCTTTAAAAAAAAGGTTGTCTTTTAGCGGAAAAAAGTACCAACATAACCTCTACCATCGGATATGCATTGCAAGGAAAACACCTTGTAGTATAGGTTTTTGGGAAGGTTTTTAGTGTTACAAGATTGGGAAAAAATTTCAAAAAAAACTCTGCTACAAACTTCGCTATTCATAATAGAGGTTTAAATGGATGTTCCATATAACTAAAAAAAATTGAGTGGGTGAAGGTTTTAGAAGAGGTTTTTTTATCAATGCTTGTATTGGTAAAATGCATCGATGAGGTCTTGATTAACCTACATCTGTGCATACACAAAGATATATAAAAATAAAAATAAAAAACTTTGGTGCTCTTATAATCATTACTCATTGATTACACCTTTTTTGTTGTATGCATCCATAGTGATTTTTGGGTTTATGTACACATCGTCTTTTTTTTTTTTTTATATGCATCACCGATGCTCATACAAATATTACACATTGGGTCATTTCTATTGTTTTATGGCACACTGGTGCTCATATAATTTGTACACACCAATCACTATATTACCATGTACTCCAGAGGGAAGTGAAATTTCAAATATTTAAGGTGATATTTTGACACCATTCTTTGTTACTAAGAATCGATGTATTTATTATATATAAATCACCAATGCATATATTATATGTAAACCATCGGTGCATATTGCGATCATTCACATTATAATATTTTGAAATGAAAAATATAATAGTATGTTATGTCGTTTAAAGCAATAGTGATTTTTCACATTTTTTAGCATCGATGTTTCAATGTAATTAATAGGTACCGATGCATATAATTCATAAAAATGCATCATTTTTTGTATTATGGCACACATTTTTTAGTGACTTCAAATTAATACAATGCACTGATATGTATATATTTCAATTAAATTGTTTTGTTTTACAAATTTGCAATTATCTCAAAATAAAATATTTTTTATAATAATATTGATTTTTATAGTTTTGTTATTGTGTTTTGAAACAATGATTGCACTAATGTCTTATGCAATGGATTACACCTCTCTTATCTATAACAATTTAAATCATTCATATACTAATTAATCAGCAATGCAACATTTTACAACATTCGACAATGCAATAAAATAATAAACTCATTTTATTATATTTGAATAAGAAACCCATCATCATACAGAATGGGACAACATAAGGTCCAGAATAATAAAAAATGAAACCAATATGTAATTGTTACACATATTGTTAACATGTCCTCGTGTAATTGGGACAATATCTTGAGTATGTTAAACAAAATATCTGATTTTCACAGACAAATATTCCAAAACATACAACTTGTAGTAACTTTAAATTATGATCTGTAAATTGTCACGGATATTCCATTGGAATAGTAAGTCACAACAGGTCTGATAAATAAAACTGAAATCTACACTATGAACGTTAAATTCCTTTATATTTCAGAATATTTAGTTATTGATTTTCTACTTATGTATGAAATAGATAAATTATGGAAAATAGAGAACAGTAAAATAAAATCACACACCATCCAAAAAATAACACAAAGATTTTCTTTGGGAAACCCTTACAAGAGAAAACTTAGTTAGAAGGTGAGTCTTCTTTGCTCTCTTTTCTATCGTATGGAAATAATGTAAGTACAAAGGAGAAGGCACCCTCTGTGGAGTTACCTAAGACCTATGTCTTGTTAGGTTGTTATAGAAAATTAATCCCCTCTATTATTCTCTTTATTTTCTCACTCCCAATTGTTCTACTCTGTTATGGAAGAAAATACAATAACACAAAATGGAACCCCTTCTCCTCCTAGCAAGCGCCCGATATTTAACATAGCTTGATAGTCATCTAGGGTTAGATTTTTTACTTCCTCAGCCTTCAATTGTGATAAGGCGTTGTAACTTCTAGAATATTCTTTAAATTCCTCACATGGTTAGCCCCATATGCATGAGTAATGGGGGATGATGTGGAATCCTCTCATACCATGGTAGTCAACACGATAGGTCAACTTGCGAGAGGAATAACTTTTTCAAACTATCCCTAATTGACGCATGATCTACACCATTGGAAAGGTCTCAAAGTGTAGAACACTTTCAAGGGGGTGTACACAAATTTTGGACACTATAACCCCAAAACATGCCATTTAATGCCTCAAAATGGCTCTGGAAGGTTCCATACCTCAATTCTACAAATTGGGACCAACCACTAAAATGACCCTGCAAGTTGATTCCTCCCATTTTTTCCACTCTGGACTCATCGAGATAGATGAAAAATAATTTAATGATCTAATCTAGATCATACCTCCCCATTTAGGGAGGATTTTTGTCCCCAAAATCTTTACTAAATGAGGTGAGGAAAATTTTCCTCTACCTTCTCCATGGAGTACTATTTTTCTTTACTTGGAAGTTGTCCTTTCAACCCAATACACCATTGGTCATGTTGCCCCTATATTTTATTTGTAGACCTCTTCTACAAAATCGTGTCCTATGACAACTCTACCTGAACATCTAGAGATAAATCCTCTATGGAAGGTAGGACCTACTCCTCCTCCTAATCCAACATAGAGAACTCATAGAATTTGAGATTCTCCACATTCTTTATTAAGTAAATGTGCATGTATGGGGGTAGACTGAGTCTATAGGAATTATCACCCACCTTTTCCAATACCTCGAAAGGACCATACCATAGAGCCTTGATCTTCTTGACAAGACCCTGTATCCATTCCTTATTCAGTTGTAACCATACTTTGTGTCCCACTCTAAATTTTCTCTCTATTCTATGTTGTTCATGTCTAACCTTATATTTCTCCTGTGACTTCTTCAGCATCTCATGTACTTAAAAATGGATCTGCCTGATCTTCTTAACATATTTTTTTCCTTTAATGAATATCTTGTGAGTTCCTCCCTCACTCCTCCTTGTTTTCCATATGCAACATCTAAGGGTGAAGGTGAAAAATGTACAAAGAAAGTTTCAAAATTTGACTTACTAGTAGAAGTGTGGATTTCTATGTTATAAGAGTATTTTGTTTCAACCTCCCCCTCCAAAGGCCTAACTCGACCTCCCGGTCTAGGATCATTCGATGTCTGAGTCGAAGCGACTCCTTAGATTCTTCCCTGGAACCTAAATCTTCTATCACAGGTTCTTCTTTCTCTAGTGCAGTTTATGTGGCACCCGCGGACCCTCTTCTTTAGTGTCCTTCAATTCTTAACGCCAAAATTCACTAGCTCTCGTGCTAGACTTCCTAGTGATGTGACCACGGATTAAGACCATGGTCCAACTCCCTTCACAGCCTTGCACTTCGAGACTTTCACGCATGGCTTACTCCTCATGTCCAACTTCTGAATCAACAAATGCTTCAGGACCATATCTACGGTCTACACTCCTCCTGTGATCAACGACTATGATCAACATCACGAGTTCAGACTTTGTGAGTCCTCTCTTCTCCCAATTCTATTTCTTTTGATTGCAAATCAGCGATACGTTGATCCTTTTCCATGTGTCCTTCTAGATCTAATGGTCTGGACTTGAAATCGCTCCTCATGACTTTGCAAAGACCTTCGTTTGATTCCAACAAACCTTTCAAAGTTCCTTGTCCCGAACCTCTCAATATTATGCCACCTGTCTCCTCCTTAACGATGGATTACTTCTTTGTCCTCAAAACTTTAGCAAGTTCTTGACTCCTTTGCACACTTAGCACAATTTCACCCTTCGAGACTTAGACTATTCTCGAACTCTTTATGCACTCCTTGTAGAATTCTGTGCAGACTTACTCTTGCAACTTTGCTCGGCTTGAAAACCTCTAAGGTTCCCAGTTCCTCCACGTCCTTCAGTGGACTTCTTCTTTCCCTCCCTGGAAGACTATCTCTCTACTTTTTGATCTTGTAAGGAAAACTCACAACACCTTAGATGCACTCCTTGCTCTTGGCTTATCTCTTCGACGACTTCTTCATTAGCCTTACGGAAAGGTTTAAGGCATATCTTTTCCTTTGTCGACACAATTCTTTTAGAACCTTCCTTCACTAGAATGTTCAGCAATTCTAGGATTCTACAACACTTCCAACCGCATTGCTCCTACGAATGCTCGCACCAGCTCGATGCCCTCCTGGTAGAGTATTCCAGAGTGTTCAGTAACTCTGGACTATGCTTCCCTTCACACAATCTTTCTTTTCAAGGAAGTTAACCACCTTGAAATTTCTCCTTGAGTCAGTGAATAAATCTGGTGTGCCCTCTTAGTAGCTTCTCTTTTGACTCCACTGAGTTTAGATACGCACTCTTTGCGTCGGATTATAGATTTTCCCTACTATGTCGTGCACTCCTTGCACTTAGACTAGAGAACTAGAGTTAACTCAACTCACTCTCGGATAGGAAACTATATCTCTATCCCTACAGATGATTTCTAACATTCATCTACAATTCACAAACATGTAAATAAAATTCACAACACAACATCCATTGAACAAAAATGTAAAATAGGAAAAATTGTCATTTTCTATTAATGGTAGAACGTCAAATTTACAATGATGGAGTCTGATCTACAACTGAGTCTTGACTCTCTTTTATTCTCTCCCTACAACTCAATATATCCAACCAACCCACCTACTTCTACTTTGCAATAAAAACAAATATTTATACAAGAGGGGCTCAAATGATCTTCCCTCGCAATCCAACTAATGGTGTCAAATCACCATCCCTAATGCCTATCGAAAGGGAAAATTACAATGATGGAAATTCTGCTCCAAATCAGATGCAAATCCATTTTGTCGTCAGCCTATTAATGGCGACCTTATCTTGAGTTCGTGCGAAGGCACAATTTTTCTCTTTCCATCATGTCTTCATTAATTTCTTGGATCACGCCTTAGATTCTTGAGGCAAAATGAGAGGGTGGTGCCTCTCCTTCCTTGAATGAACACCACGTGGGTTAATTAGCTGGCACGTGCTGACATGGAGCGATTCTCCTGCATCATACTCCACAGTGGAAAAAATTATGATCTCCTTCTCATGAGATTTCCAACATAGTTTAAATCCATTTGGATCCCAAACTTTCCTTTGGAGTTGTCTCTCGGATCCCCAATCCACTGCTTCTACTCCTGCATCTTCCCCACTACTCATGCAAGTTTCCTTTCATCCAGATTCCTCATGTTGACCGCTTTCGTTGTTGAACTCGACATCATCTACCTTATCTCTTCGATCACCCTGTCCAGCTTCTCCATTGGTTGGTTCTTTTGTTACAGATTAGCTCGCTGCACTCACTTCTTGTCAATGGGAAAATCACACTGACTTCCCAAGACATCTTTTTTCTTTGTGTTCTTAGCTTGCCACTCTATTGCAGTATTCACTCCTACAGGCTCCTCATCACTGAATTGTTGCTCAGCTACCACTTCTCCTGACATATTTTCTCATGCCATTCCTTCGGTTGTTCCCATTCCATCTTCCTCCAACTTCTCCTCATGATGGTGTAATCCTTCATCTGCTTCCAAATTAGGCTGTTGGATGTGCATGATTTGCACTACCACTCACCTCTCAATATCTTCTAATTCTTCACACATACCAACAAATTCTATGTTGTATGCTCCCTTTTCTATTGCAGACCCCAGTGTTGTAGTCATCTCCTATTCAGCTTCCTGGTTGAAAACGTTGAGCGATTGCGTTGAATTCTCTTCTCCTCCCGTTGGGACAGACCTCAGTATATGTTCCTTTTCCTCCTTGAAAATCTCGTCTTGTTGTCTCCCTGTCACATCTGCAACATTTATGCTAGCCTCTCCTCATCTGCTTGGTAGGAATATCTCGACTCCTTCAATGATCAGAATATTCCTTCGATCCTCGTACTCTGTTGTGATGAAAGTTTCTAACTTGTCATCATATTCATTCACATGATTCATAGCTCCGTGTGAATCTCCACCTGAGTGAGGTTTTCCTTTTGCCTCCTCTTTGTCTATCAAGATCCTCTGGCATGAACTCCCATCTGAGCTCATCTCTTTTCCCTTGCCAACCTGGCAATCTTGGATGTCTCCTATGCTCACCTGGCATTTTATGAGATCCATTGATCCCTTATCATTTCCCACCTGGAAATCTACAAGACCTTTTCCATATCTCTTTCCCTTATGACTGAGGTTTTCATCATGCCTCAGCCACCTCTTTAATATTTGTTGATGCCCCCTAGCTAACAACTTCTGAACAGGCCATCTGGTTTTCCTCTTCAAAGGCCATTTGTACCTCCATTGTACCTTTGAATCGTGTTGCATCTTGAATGCTAGCTCCTCCATCTGCACTCTGATTTCACTGAGCTCCTTATCCATCTCCACCCTTCTCTTCTACAAATGGACTTCTCATCAACCATTCTTATGACCTTCAATGGCCATCTTCACCTTGTACCTGCCCTCCTGGCAATTCTTTTGCTCACTATGCAACTGAGAGCATATCCAGCTCCTCCTTCACCTAAAATATACAAACAAATCTTGCTCCGATACCACTTGGTGTCAACCTCCCCCTCTAAAGGCCTGAATCGACCTCCCAGTATAGGATCGTTCAATGTTTGAGTCAAAGAAACTCCTTATATTCCTCCCTAGAACCTGAATCTTCTATCACATGTCCTTCTTTCTCTAGCGCAGGTTATGTGGCACTCACGTACCCTCTTCTTTAGCATCCTTCAATTCTTAATGCCAAAAGATACTATCTCTCATGATAGAATTCCTCGTGATGTGACCATGGACTATGACCATGGGCCAACTCCCTTCATGACCCTTCACTTCAGAACTTTCACACGTGGCTTACTCCTCATGTCTGACTTCCGAATTGGTGAATGCTTTGGGACCAAATCTACGGTCTACGCTCCTCCTGTGATCAATAGCTATGATCAAATTCATGAGTCCTCTCTTCTCTCAACTTGGTTTCTTCTAATTGTGAATCAGCGATGCGTTGATCCTTTTCCACATGTCCTTCTAAATCCAACAGTCTGGACTTGAAATTTCTCCTCACGACTTCGCGAAGACCTTTGTTTGCTTCTGGCAAGCCTTCTGAATTTCCTCCTCTCGAACCTCTCGATATTTTGCCACCTATCTCCTCCTTAACAATGGATAACTTCTCCATCCTTGGTACTTCAGCAAGTCCTCGACTCCTTTTCACACTTAGCACAATTTCACCCTTCGAGACTTAGACTATTCTCGAACTCTTTCTACACTCGCAGAATTTTGTGCATACTTCCTCTTGTGGCTTTCCTTGGCTTGAAAACCTCTAAGGTTCATAGTTCCTCTGCGTCCTTCAGTGGACTTCTTTTTCCCCCCCTGGCAGTATTTCTCTCTTCTTTCTAAGATTGTAAGGTGAAATCAAAACACCTTAGACGCACTCCTTTCGCTTGGCTCAACTCTTCAATGGATTCTCCCTTAGCCTTATGAAAATTTTTAAGGCATCTTCATTCCTTTGTTGACGCACTTCTTGCAGAACCTTCCTTCACCAGAATGTTCATCAATTCTAGGATTCTACAACACTTCCAACCACATTTCTCCTATGAATTCTTGCGCTAGCTTGATTCCCTCCTGGCAGAGTATTCTAGAGTATTTAGTAACTTTGGATTGTGCTTCCCTTCACATAGTCTTTCTTTTCAAGGAACTTAACCACCTTGAAATTTCTCCCCGAGTCAGTGAATAAATCTAGTGTTCCCTTTTGGCAGCTTCTCTTCTGACTCCAATGAGTTTAGATACACACTCTTTGTGTCAGTTTACAGAGTTTCCCTGCTCTATCGCGCACTCCTTGCACTTAGCCTAGAGAACTAGACTTGACTCAACTCACTCTCGGATAGGAAACTATATCTCTATCCCTGTAGATGATTTCTAACATTCATCTACAATTCACAAACATGTAAATGACATTCACAACACAACATCCATTGAACAAAAATGTAAAATAGGAAAAACTGTTATTTTCTATTAATGGTAGAACGTCAAATTTACAATGATGGAGTCTGAGCTGAAACTGAGTCTCATCTCTCTGTGATTCTCTCCCTACAACTCAATCTATCCAATTGGCCCACCTACTTCTACTTTGCAATAAAAACAAAGATTTATATAAGAGGGGCTCAAATGAGCTTCCCTCGCAAGCCAATTAATGGTGTCAAATCATCATCCCTAATGCCTATTGAAAGAGAAAATTGTAATGATGGAAATCCTACAAATCGGATGCAGATCCATTTTGTCGTTAGCCTATTAATAACAACCTTATCTCCAGTTCATGTGAAGGTATGATTTTTTTCCTCCCATCTTTTCTTCATTAATTACCAGGATCATGCCTTAGATTCTTGAGGAAAAATGAGAGGGTGACGCCTCTCCTTCCTTGAATGCACACCACATGGGTTAATTAGTTGGCGCATGCTGAGATGGAGTGATGCTCTTGCATCAATGTTGTGTGTATATATATATATATCCCAAGTATTTGGATACTTCTAATTGTAACCCCTCAAAAGTTGCACCAAAGTTTTGTTGATTCCATCTATCTACCCATTTGTCTATGGATGGAATTTTATATATGTCTTCAACTTAGTGTCCATCTTCTCCTGCAATGTAGTCCAGAAGCCACTGAGAAATCTAGTGTCCCCATCTGAGATGATGCTCCTTGGTATCCCAAAGTGCACCCAAACCTATTCAAAGAACAATTTTGTTGCTTCATGTCCCTTGATGTTCTTTTTACAAGGCATACGAATGCACATTTTGTTAAACCTGACAGCTACCAAAAATAAATAGTCATGTCCCTTCCTGATTTTTGGTAAACCTCTCACAAAATCCATTGAAATACTTTCCCAAGGTTGAGTGGGTACAAGTAAGGGATGGTATATACATTTCTTCATTTTATTAGACTTGCTAATACAACAAAGTATACATCCTCTAATATACTTTTCTACATATTCTTTCATTCTAGAACAATATGCATACCTTCGTAAGTTGGCAATTGTCTTCCCAACACCAAAATGTCCACCAACGTTGGAGGTGTGAGCCTCTCTAATAAGCTGCAAACATTCACCTTTAAGGAAATAAAACTTTTTGAGCTTGTAGAGTAAACCATTTTGGAAATGATAGTCATCCTTGTTGTCACCTTGTTCTATATGACTTTGGCCCTATAGCTACTAAAATTCCTCCTTGAAGTCCTCATCTTCTATGTATGCTACTATGTATGCATCATAAGTAAAAGGCTCCATGTGCATCAAAATTCCCAAAGATGCAATCTTGGATGTGGGTGGTCATGAAAGCATGTTTTCCAACTTGTTTGTGAAACCCTTCTTATACTTTATGACCAAATGAAACTATTGTTAGAACACTATCCATTTGTAGTGCCTAGTTTATTGTAACTTACTCTAGGCTTGCAAATACTTGAGCGGTTGGTGATCTATGTGGATGATGGTATCCTTTCCTATTAGATAGTGCTTCAAATTTTTGACAACTTGTACCAAGGCATAGAGATCCTTGTTGTAGGTAGGGTAGTTGAGGACTTCCCCATGAAATAATTCAAAATTATAGTAGACGGGCCTTCCTCCCTACATAAAGAATGCTCACATGGCATACCCACTTGCATATGTATCCACTTCAAAGGGATTCTACAATTTTGGTAGTGTGAGCACTAGTGCTTGGTTGATATTTATTGTCATCTCATCAAAAACCTTTTGTTGATTCTTCCCCAACTAGAAACTCTTACCACTTGTTGTTATGGTGTGGAGTAGTGAAACTACTGCTAAAAATGAAGCTATGAAATTTCCCAAGTACTTTGTTTCCCCAAAAAATATCCTAACTTCAATGAAAGTTATAGGAACTGGCCATTTCATGATTGCCTCCATATTGGAAGGATCTATATTGATCTCACCCCCATCGATCACATGCCCCAGATACACCAAGCATTGTTAAGAAAACACACATTTATTGAGATTGGCCAGGAAATAATGCTTCTTCAAAGACTCTAACACCTGCATGAGATGTGAGATGTGTTAAGACTCCCAGGTAGCACTATAAACCAATATATCATCCAAATAGAAAATTAAAAATGAATCTAGATAAGGGTGTAAAACACCAATCATTAGTCTCATCAATGTAGTTGGTGTGTTGCACAAAATGAATGGCATAACCAACCACTCATACAAACCTTGACTTGTCTTGAAGGTAGTCTTGTAGGTATCTTCTTCTTTGAATTGTACCTGGTGATATGTTGATTTTAGTTCCATCTTTGTGAAGTACTTGGCATGTTGCAATTGTTCCAACAAATCAAAAATCCTTGGCAAAGGGTACTGATTCTTTAGTGTAATATTTCTCAATGCCCTGTAATCGATAAGCATTCTCCAAGTCTCATCCTTCTTAGGAACAATTATGATGGGAAACCCACAAGGTTGGGTACTTGGTCGAATCACACCCTACTCGAACAACTGTTGCAACTACTTCTTTACTTTTTTTTCTTCCATAATGGACTGTCTATACAACCCAATATTCAACAAGGGGGTGTTTGTCAATAATTGAATTTCATGCTTCACTTCCCTCTTAGGTGGTATCCCTTTAGACTCCTAGAAAACTCCTTTGTATGCTCGTAGTAACTCCTCCAACTAATGTTTTTTTTATTTTTAGTACACCCCTCCAATGATGCCTTTACTCTTATTGACTCATAATGAGAGGGGTTTTTTCTTAGTAAAAGTAAAACATATTTCTTGCTAAAACTGATCAATTTCTTAACTTGATTAGCACTTGTCAATGATTTTTTTTCATTTTCCTTTGTGTGCATTGATGATGAAGGATTTACCATCCTTGATGAGGCTTTATTGGTTGCCTCTCCGCATGAATATACCATCCCATGTATACATGTAGGGGATTCCAAACACTACTCTGTTGGATTACTGAGAGGGGGGGTGAATCAGTAATAGAGCAATTTAACCATATAATCCAAGTGTTATATCAATGAAGCATTATTATCCAATAACTGCAGAGTAAATAAGCA
>JZKD02S1227569.1:129325-141634 GCA_000966675.3 Picea glauca | reverse complement strand
TCATCAAGGACAATACATATTATATTACATCAATCATCAATCAATCAATCACTTGACATCAATCAATGACATCAATCAATCAAACCATTGGCATCAATGACAACATGATCCAACATACTCCACATACATCCAGTGGTACTACATCCAATTCTGCTTCATTTATAAAATCATCACTTACAACAAATTTAATCTTGCACTACTTTGTTGCATTGATCTCTCCATCCTTGTTTACCCAACCCAATTGATAGGGTCTAGCATGATGGTGAACCTCCAATACAAGCTTGTTGACCATAAATACTACCATGAGATTAGCCTATGAACTTTATCAACAATGTTCAACAATTTATCATGAATGTATCATATATGATTGCATTCAATATATATATCATAATCATGTAATCATAATAAGCATCGCATCAACATCACATCAAGAACATAATACACCAATATTTACATGGAAACCCAAATGGGACAAAACCACAGAATGATTTCTTATATATATCAAGAATTCATTCATAGGAAGCACCAAATTCCCAATTCTCCAGTTTCAACTAGAAGGAGGATACAACCCCCTATTTACAGGCTCCAGCCTAAAGGAAGCTACAACTCCATGAATTCTTTGGCTTCAACCAGAAGGAGGCTATAACCCCCTTGGTTCTCCGAATCTAATTGAAATATGGATACAACCACCTATTTCTTAGGATCCAACCTGAAGGAATCTCCAAATCCCTGATTTTCCAGCACCAAACGGAAGGAGGATACAACCCCCTTTCCTTTCCCCGTGCTTCCTCCCTGAACTATAAATGTAGACCAATTGTCACTACAACAATCACTGCCACTATCACTCCCACTGCCATTATCATTGTCACTGCCACTGTCACTACCTCTGTCACATCAACATGTAACCTGTCAACTTGTCAACGTGTCCAACCTATCAATGTTAACATCCTATCACTGTCACATCAACTTATCCAACCTATCACTGTCACAACAACCTATCAAACCAATCACCAAATCCACTCTCATATGCATGCAACTCATGCCAAGATCACCAAGAGCATATCTCAAACCATATGCTCAATATCACCAACACATGCCTCTACCAAGCATGTACCATAATCACCACATAGCATCACAATATATGTGTCTCAACCAAGTGCCAACCTATACCATGAATCAACCATCCATCAACTTGTACCTGTACCAAGTGCATCAACCATGCAACAAACTTGTATCACCACCTGTACCACAACAAGTGCATCAACCATGCACCAACACTTGTATCATCAACACATGTACCATATCCATGTTCCAAACATGTACATCAACACCATACCATATACCATAATATATTATCAATCAAGTTCCTCAACCATATGCTAAGAATATGTGCCATATGTGTACCAAGCATATATCAATATCACCAACAAGTGCCTATATCAATGTACCAATACCAGTAACATCATCAACCATACAACATGCCAACTATGTACCTCAAACAATTTTCATATCACTCATGATATGGCTCAACCAACTACCATAAACCATGTGCCAATGTATCCAAGATATGTACCAACATTGTATCTCAACAGATATACCTCAATCAAGATGCACCATACATCCAATGATGTGCCTCAATTCATATACCAAAGCCCTCAAACACATGCCTCAAGCATGCTCCTCAACATCACCAATATACAACCTCAAACCTTAAGTATTAACCATAACATGTAACCAAACCAGAAACCAAACCAACCAGTAATGCCTCTAATCAATGTACCATAACCTTTCCAAGGTGCATAATCAACAAGACATGCCTCTCAAGTGTATACCATATCATAACCAATCAAGTAACCTTTAAAGAATACCTATAACATGTAGATGACCTAAAACACCAAATACATACCTGTAGCTTATTCATTGACCTCAACAACCAAGGTACCAGCATTCTTTCTCAATTTTGTAAATGCCTCGCTAGATAGACACTATTTGACCTGTGAGCATTCCTCTCTTGATAGATATATGACAAATTGTGAGGGATTTGATTGAAATATATGGGATGACCCATGAGGATGACACAAATGAGGTTTTCCTCATATTTCCCTCTCCTTTCAACAATCCCGAAAATCTCACACTTCTCCTACTTTGCTACCTCAAAATTCTTTGTCGCAAATTAGCCAAAAGATCACAATACTAGACCATAACATTCATAAGATAGATATTCAATGTAAGTGTGAGAGTGTACTTGTGATTGACTCCTTGAGGGGTATTTATACTTTTTCTAGGTAACCTCTTCCCTTAAACTTAGGGCTTCTAGAGATTTATTGTTGCTACCACTTTACCCTTTCATTCATTGACTTGTAACCAATTAGGGTTTCTTGACCATTCTTCAAGGCTTCCAACTTCACAAGGCCATATCTCCCTATCATTGAGGAACCACGTGGTGTAGCACATATCACCAGAAATGGAATGATGTGTATTATCCATCTATGATAGTCTTACCTTCAATTACATTTTCCTTCATGTCGTTATTCCTCAATCAACTTTGGGTCCCAGAACCACACCTCCGGGGCTACATGTAGACTACATCAAATGTACCCAACTAACTCACAATCAATATCAATCATACAAATGTCAATAAAATTTCCAATATATTTGGACCTCTCCAAGGGTTGACATCAATCTCTAAGGGTTGACATCTGTTATCACTCCAAGAAACTCTTTGAGGTTGTAAGTCAAAAATGCTTGGTAACTTAAAGTAAACTTGTTTTTGTGTTTTTGTATGTGTGGATCAATGGGATAACTCAACTACAATATGGTATCTAGACAGTCAAATGAATAATCAAATAAACCAATGCCCTCAAGGATCAATAATTAGATAATAGCTTTAAGTGGGTGAAGAAGACGGTGCTTATAAACCAGATACACAATGATGGGTTTAATAAACAATATAAGAAACTATTAATCAATTTATGAACTGACTAATGAGATGACAGTCATTTTGCAGTTAAAACAACTTGAATAAGAGTACAGAAGAAGGGTGGAAATCTGACATTAATAGAGAGAGAAACATGTGATCTGTATTATCATATGAAAATTTTGTTACAAAGGTATAGTTCCTGTACCCAAAATTGAACCCCTCCTTCTATCAAATGATAGGTATTTATATCTTTTACAACAAATCTCAGATCCTATAAACATGGATTGGGATTTCTAAATATGGAAAACAGAGTACAAAACTTAATATAATAAGATAACCTAATATTTAATCAAATAGATTTAATTTGATCATTACAAGTCGAATTTGACCGCTAAAGTATTATTTGGCAGTTTGTAGGTGAAAATCATAGAATCAGAAATTTGTCTTTGATGACTGGGATATTTTCTATCAAGATTTATTGTGCCATTTGGTGTTATTTCCTCACCACATGTCTTTAAATCTGGATGAGAAAGATGATTTATCTTCTCCTAATTATTATCCATCATTTAACACCTTTCCCACATGTTCAGGAAATAAAAAATCACAATCTGGGAAGAAAGAAGACATTTATGGACTCTTATGCTCTTTCATCGGCTAATTTTCCCTGAATCCTCCCATTTAGCTGGTGAAAAGGAAAGATTTCAACGACTAACTAGCAGATTTCAGAACCAATGAGCTGGTGAAAGCGCATATTTTTTAATGAAAACTACCTTGGGAAAAATCAAATTTCTAAACCGTGGAGAGTCCATTTTACATGCTTGAATAGTCAATTGACATCTAGAAATCCTAAGATTTCCAATGGTACTTTCAGATCTGTTTTTAGAGATTGGGAAGGTAGTCAAAAGTCCTCCACAAGATGAGGCATCATTTTTCAAACAAATTTCAGAATGAATTATTTGATCGCTAACAACATCAATGACAACCAACTATCCAACAATATCCCCTTTTGGCATTGATGGAAACAATGATGCTCCAATTCGCTTTCTCCTCCTATGGCCATTTCTCCTCGTCAATGTGTCTCACTCTCCCCCTTTGAAATCAATGGAAAAGGGAATATCTCATTGGAGTTTCTCCCCCTATCATCATGCATATGTTTTTTCTCTTCGTTACCATGTCATTGTTATTTCTTTCCTTCTTTGACAAAAGATAACTCCCCCTATCAATATGTCTCCCTTTGTAAGCATGATACTGATACTCATGTTTGTATCTCTTTCTCTAATGATTTTGCTTCCCTTGACTTTTTTGTAATATGTACATCAATGTAGGGCTACATGTATATGTTTCCTTTCCTCTCTTCCAGTGTTTTTTATTGTCCATTGGTGATTCCTCTTGAATTTCACTGACATATATAAAAATCATTCAAAATTTGATTTATATAGTTTCTTGTCATGTTTACTTGACCATACTATTCAAATTTATTTCCTTCCGACTGTATGTCTTCTATTGGCGGTTTCTCTTTCCATGTTTTGAAGTGTCTTTTTGTGACCAACTAATTCCAACTGATTCAACTTATTCCAATTGTAGATACGTTTCTATGAATTTGACATGTGTTTCATGTACCTATTAAGCATCTCACGAATCCATCTATGTCCATATGTCACAAACTATTCATAACCCTACTACTCAATTGTCCACAATGTTGACCCATCTTCTCTTGAATATACTACAATTAGTCATCACATGTTCCTGTTTATCAGTATGAATCAAAATATGTCCACTGATCTGTTTTATCTGCTCATCAAAATCTAGATGTCTAGAACAACTTGTACTGAAGATATCCCTTCTTGAATACATATGTGCAATACAATAATAAACGTCTTCTTGTGTTATTTCCAATTGACACATGTGTAGGAACATTTCTTCCATAATCAATCAATCTGTCATTCTATACCTCTGCTATCTGACTTCTTTGAATCTGTCTCTACAACTACATGGACTCCCCCTGTTCAATATTCATATTTATTGGGAGTGTCCAAGCCGTATGGCTTAGAAAAATACCTACTCTGATGCAGAGTAATCTTCTTCTTCATATGTAGAGTCATCATCTCTCTAAAATTTGATGTCTCCCTTTCTTCCTGTGGATTGATCTCGCTCTATAATTCTTGAAAGTACAATCTCTTGAACACGTTCCTTATTTACCTACTCTTCTTTTCTTTCTCTCACTATTGAAAATCTTGTAATCTCTCAAACTTGTTCTTGATTCACCTGTCCTTATTTTATTTCATTTCTTCTCCAAACCTTTTTTTATTGGACATCTTCATTTTTCTCTGTAGATTTGTCTTCATCTCGTATTATTGGAAATCTTGCAATTTCTGAGACTTAGTCTTTATTCACCTATTCTTCTTGTCTTATTTTCCATACTGATGCAAGAGCATCGCTCCACCTCAGTACTCGCCAGCCAGATTTTACGCATGGTTCTCATTCAAGGAAGGGGAGGCGCCTCCCTCTCATTTTTTCCTAAAGAATCCAAGATGAGATCTAGGCATTAAATTGGCAAGAAGCTGGAAGAGAAAAATCATTATTTTGCACAAACTGGAGATAAGGTTGCCATTAATAGGCTAATGGTGAAATGGATATGTGTCTGATTTGGAGCAAATAGCCATCATTGTGATTTTCCCTTTCAATAGGAATTAGGGGTGGTGATTTGGCACCATTATATTAACTTGAGAGGGAATCTCATTGAGCCCCTCTTGTATAAATCTTTGTATTGTTGCAAAGTAGAGGTTGGATTTGGGTTCGTATGTATATTTTAGGTTAGACAAGTCATGTTGTAAGGAGAGAAACACAAAGAGTCGAGATTCATTTGCATCTCGAACTTCACCATTAATAGAAAACAACAGTTTTCCCTATTTTACCTTTCTGATCAATGGATGTTGTGTTATGAATGTCTTTTACATGTCTTTGAATTGTAGATGAATGTTAGAAATCATCTGCAGGGATAGAGATACAATTTTCTATCCGCGACTGTGTTGAGTTAAGTCTGGTTCTCTTGGCTAAGTGCAAGGAGTGTGAGACAGATATTGGAAACTCTGTGAGTCGATGCAAGGAGTGTGTGTCTGAACTCAATGGAGTTAGAAGATAAATTGTCAGGAGGGCATGCTAGATTTATTTACAGACTTAGGAAGAAATTTCAAGGTGGTTAAGTCCCTTGAAAATAAATACTGTGTGGAGAGAGGCACAACCCAGAGTTACTAAACACTATGGAATACTCTTCCAGGAGGGCATCGAACTTGCATGAGCATACCCAGAAAATACACAGTTGAAGGTGTAGAAGAATCCTAGAATTTCTTAACATTTTGGTAAAGGAAGGCTTTGCAAGAAGTGCATCGACAAAGAAAAGGACATGCCTTAAACCTTACCATAATTCCGAGGGAGAAGTCTTCGAAGAAATGAGCTCAGTGCAAGGAGTGTACCTAAGGTGTTGTGAGTTCACCTTACAAGCTCAAGAAGCCAAGAGAGAAACTACTAGGAGGACACGAGAAACATGTAGAGGAACTTGGAACCTTGGAGGTTTTCAAGATGAGCAAAGTCGCAAGAGAGTTGCATAGATTTTTGCAAGCAGTGCAGAAAGGATTTTCGAGAACAGTCTAAGTCTTGAAAAGGGAAATTTTGCTAAGTGTGCAAAGGAGTTGAGGACTTGTTAGAATCCCTAATATGGAAAATCCACCCATCGTCAAGAAGGAGACAGGTGGTAGAAGATCGAGAAGTTTGAGAGGAAGAACTTCATAAAGTTTTCCAAGAGAAAACAAGGGTCTTCGCGAAGTCGCGAAGAGCAATTTCAAATCTAGGTCATTGGATCTAGAAGGACACATGGAAAAGGATCAATGCATCACTAATGTGAAATAAGAAGAAGTAGAGTTGGAAGATGGGAGGACTCGCGAAATATGAGCTCAGGATTCGATCACAGTTGTTGATCATGAGAAGAACAAGGACCGTAGATCTGTTCTCATAGCATTCACTGATTCAGAAGTCAGGAAGGAGGAGGAAGCTGCTCGCAAAAGTCCTAAAGTGCGGGGTCACGAAGGGAGTTGGCCCATTGTCATAGCCCATGGTTGCATCAAGGGAAGAGCTTAGCATCGAGAGATAAGGAAGTCGATATAAGAGCCGAAAGCGCCAAGAAGAGGGTCTGCAAGTGCCACATCACGGGTGCCGAGGGATTGAAAAAGCGCCTGTGTCAAGTCAATATCAGTTCCATCAGGAGCCCGATGAGTCATTTGACTCGACGAATTGAATGATCCTAGACCGAGAGATCATGCCAGCCCTGAAGGAGGAAGGGGGCTTGTCACCAAGAGTGGTATCATAGCTTTGATTTCATTTGTAGGGTGTGGGCGGAAGGAGACACGGAGATAGTCTGATACCAAGAGTGGTATCAGAGTTTTGATTTCATATGCAGGGTGTGGGCAGAAGGAGACACGGAGATAGTCT
This sequence comes from Picea glauca, assembly GCA_000966675.3. Classification (NCBI taxonomy): domain Eukaryota; kingdom Viridiplantae; phylum Streptophyta; class Pinopsida; order Pinales; family Pinaceae; genus Picea; species Picea glauca. The sequence goes on along the minus strand of JZKD02S1227569.1, from coordinate 134,229 downwards.
GATACCAAGAGTGGTAATATTGATTTCTCTTAGACAGAGGGAAGGAGACAAAGGAGCGAATGAATAATTGATTTATGTAAGCCATAGAGACAGAGTTTGATGCTCTGTTGGAATTGTTGCAAGGTGTGCAACAGATGGTAAGTATCCAGGTGGGATGTAGACAAATAAACATGGCCATTGATGGTCATAAGCATGGTTGAGGGGAATTCCAATCGCAGAAGAGCAAGGCGAATATGGTCAAAGAGCTCAGTGAAATCCAAGCACAGATGGAGGAGCTAGCATTCAAGATGCAATAGGAGACAAAGGTACACTGGAGGTACAAATGGCCTTTGAGTAGGAAAGCCATATGGCATGTTCAGAAGTTGTTGGTCAGGCGGTAGCAATAGATATTAAAGAGGTGGATGAGGCATGATGAAAACCTTGGTCATAAGGGAAAGATATCTGGAAAGAGACTCATAGATTTCCAGGTGGGGAATGAGAGTGGATCAATGGATCTCATAAAATTTCAGGTGGGAAGAGCAGACATCCTAGATTTCCAGGTGGGCAAGGGAGAAGAGATGAGCTCAGCAGAGAGTTTATTGATAGATGAAGAGGAGGCAGGAGGAAGACCTTACTCAGGTGGAAATTTGTGTGGAACTGTGAGCCATGTGAATTAAGATGATGACTAGTTAGAAAATTTGATCACAATAGAGGAAGAGAATCAGAGGACTATTCTGATCATTGGAGGATTTGATATATTCATACCAAGCGGTTGAGGAGAGGCTAGCATAGATGTTGCAGATGTGACAGGGAGACAGAAAGTAGAAACTATCAAGGAGGAGAAGGAACATATAATGATGTATGTCCCAACAGAAGGAGAAGAGAATTCAGCAAAATCACTCGACGTTTTTAGCCAGGAAGATGAACAAGAGATGACTGCAACATTGGGGTCTGCAGTAGAGGAGGGAGCAGAGAACATAGACTATGTTGTTCTATGTGAAGAATTAGAATATCTTGAGAGGAGAGTGGTAGTAAAAATCATGCACATCCAATAGGCTAGGTTGGAAGCAGATGAAGGATTACACCAGCATAAGGAGTAGCTGGGGGAAGATGAAATGGGAACAGCCGACGGACTAGCAAGAGAAAATCTATCAGGAGAAGTGGTACTGAACAACAATTTGGTGAAGAGGAGCCTGCAGGAGTGGATACTGTAGTGGAGTGACAAGTTAAGGCCACAAAGGGAGGAGATTTCTTGGGAATTCAGTGTGATTTTCCCATTGATAAGGAGCAAGTGTAGAGAGCTAGTCTGCAACAGAAGAACCAGTCGATAAAGAGGTTGGACGAGGTGATCAAGGAGATAAGGCAGCTGATGTTGTATTTGTCATAAGAATCAGTTAGCACAAGGAAGTTGGACAAAGGTAAACCTACACGAGTAGCAAGGAAGAAGCAGGAACAGAAGCAGCAAAGTAGAGGAGCCGAGAGACAGCTCCAGGAGAAAGTTTAGGATCCAGGTGGATTTCAGCCATGTTGGAAAGCTCATGAGAAGGAGCTCATGATTTTTTCCACTATGGATTATGATGCAAGAGCATCACTCCACCTCATCACATGCCAGCCAGATTTCATGCATGGTGGGCATTCAAGGAAGGGGAGGCGTCGCCCTCTCATTTTTGCCTCAAGAATCCAAGATGAGATCCAGGCATTAAATTGACGACAAGTTGGAAGAGAAAAATCATTCTTTCACACAACCTAGAGATAAGGTCACCAATAATAGGCTGACGGTGAAATGGATCTACATCTGATTTGGAGCAGATAGCCATCATTGTAATTTTCCCTTTCGATGGGCATTAGCGGTGGTGATTTGACACCATTAGGTTAACTTGTGAGGGAAGCTCATTGATCCCCTCTTATATAAATCTTTGTATTGTTACAAAGTAGAGGTTGGATTTGGGTTCATCTATAGATTGAGGTTAGACAAGTCATGTTGTAAAGAGAGAAACACAGAGAGTCGAGACTCAGTTGCAGCTCAGACTTCACCATTGTAATTTCACATCCACCATTAATAGAAAATGATAGTTTTTCCTGTTTTATCTTTATGTTCAATGGATGATGTGTTATGAATGTATTTTACATGCCTTTGAATTGTAGATGAATGTTAGAAATCGTATGAAGGGATAGAGATACAGTTTTTGATCCGCAAGTGTGTTGAGTTAAGTCTAGTTCTATAGGCTAAGTGAAAGGAGTGTGCAATAAATATTGGAAACTTTGTGAGCCAACACAAGGAGTGTGTGTCTGGACTCAGTGGAGTCAAAATAGAAATTGTTAGTAGGGCACGCCAGATTTATTTACAGACTCAGGGAGAAATTTCAAGGTGGTTAAGTCCCTTGAAAATAGAGACTGTGTGGAGAGAGTCATAGCCCATAGTTACTAAACACTCTGGAATAATATGCTAGAAGGTCATCGAGCTTGCATGATCATACCCAGAAACTACACAGTTGAATGTGTAGAAGAATCCTAGAATTTTTTAACATTCTGGTGAAGGAATTCTTTGAAAGAAGTGCATCGACAAAGGAAAGGAGGTGCCTTAAACCTTTCCATAAGGTCAAGGGAGAATTCGTTGAAGAACTGAAACTAGTGCAAGGAGTGTACCTAAGCTGTTGTGAGCTCTCCTTACAAGCTCAGGAAGTCGAGTGAGAAACTGCCAGGAGGGCACAAGAAACTCATAGAGTAACTTGGAACCTTGGAGGTTTTCAAGCCGAGCAAAGTCACAAGAGAGTTGCATAGATTTCTGCAAGGAGTGCAGAAAGGATTTTCGAGAACAGTCTAAGTCTCGAAAATGGAAATTTTTCTAAGTGCGCAAAGGAGTCAAGGACTTGCTGGAGTCCCAAAGACAAAAAATCCACCCATCGTCAAGAGGGAGATGGGTGGTAGAAGATTGAGAAGTTTAGAAGGAATAACTTCATAAATTTTTCCAAGAGCAGACAAGGGTCTTCACGAAGTCGCGAAAAGAGATTTCAAATCTAGGCCATTGGATCTGGAAGGAAACGTGGAAAAGGATCATTGCATCGCTGATTCGCGATCAGAAGAAGTAGAGTTGAAATATAGGAGGACTCATGAAATCCAATATTGTGATTCAATCATAGTCGTTGATCATGAGAAGAACAAGGACCGTAGATCTAGTGCCAAAGCATTCGTCGATTCAGAAGTTGGGAAGGAGGAGGAAGTTGCTCATGAAAGTCTCGAAGTGCGAGGTCGAGAAGGGAGTTAGACCATGGTCATAGCCCATGGTCACATAAAGGGAGGATCTTAACATTGAGATCTAAGGAATTCGACATAAGAGCTGAAAGCACCAAGAAGAGGGTTCGTAGGTGCCACATCACGGGTGCCGAGGGATTGAAAAAGGGCAAGTGTCAAGTCAAGATCGGTTTCATCAGGAGCCCGACAACTCATTTGACTTGACGACTTGAATGATCCTAGACCGGGAGGTCATGCCAGCCCTGAAGGAGGAAGGGGGGGGTTGTCACCACATACTTTCTTATATCTTATATCAATGTTTTCTTTCTTGGAAGTATCGATCATTCTTCTACAATAGCGAGCTATGTGTCCATAGTTAAAACATTTGTAACATTTAATGCTATGTGGGGCCACATAAGAATTTATTTCTTGAACATTTCATCCATAATCCTGCAATATGCAACCTTATATCCAAAGTCATTATAATAAAAAAAATGACCACAAAATAAATTTACATACCTGGGAGTGAATGATATTCTGTGTTATAGTTATTATGAATTTCTTCCTTGGTTGATCATAATCTTCTCTTATGTGGATCCTTTCATTATGGTTGAAGCTTCTTTGTTTCCTGAATGTGGTAGGTCTTGTTGAATATGTATCTCTATTATAGTCATTCTTCTTTGATTATTGTTGACCATTATTGATTCCTTTAATTACTTTTGCATAACTCTTTTTCTTTTCTTGACTCTTCTTTTTTGGAAACCTGGAATGCTTCTCTTCATTGTCTACTATTGATGTGGATTTTTTTGTCCCTTCAACGTTCTTGTTGAGCTTGATGATTTTACTTCTCAATCTGAAAAATTATTCTTCAAGCTTCTAAACCTCTTCTTCTTTTTTCATCGTCTAAATCTTCATGATTTCTTTTGTTCACTTTTCTTCTTCAAGTTGGATCTTCAATGTGATTATTTCATCTCCAAGTTCTCTTTCTCATTGACTGAATTTTGCTTCATGATTCTTTTCCTTTTCAATCTCAGGATTGGCTTCTATTTCATTAGGATTTTCTGTCTCATCACTTTCAATATTCAAATAAGCGCATTCAATTTCAATATGTCCTACTTCTTCAAATTAAAGAATACATACTTTGTTTGACTTCGCACTCTTCTTCTTTTGAATCTGTCTGACATGATGAGAAAATTACCTCTTGTTTCATACCTGCTTCTTCTTTATCAATCTTTGACTCTGTGATGGGAGAAGAATAAACATTGTGCATATTATCCCAGAGTTCTTTAGTTGATTAACATTTTCCTACTTTTTCCTTTACTTAATCAGGTAATCCTTCCAAGATAAAATCCATTGATATTTTTTTGTTCCTTTTTAATTCCTTATTGGTTGTAGTCTTTGGAGGTTTCTTTGTAGTGGTGTATTTCATCACAATTGATTTTCATATATCATATCCCTATGCCTTAAAAAAAAATTCATCATGATACTCCACATTTCATACTTCAGACCCTTCTGGCCATTGAACATTGGTGCTTCGTTCCTACTGCACTTTATCAACAATGTTCAATAGTTTCTCATCAATGTATCATCTATGATTGCATTCAATATATGTATCATAAGCATGTAATCATAAGCAACATCACATCAAGAATGCATTACACCAGTATTTACGTGGAAACTCAAATGTGAGAAAA
>JZKD02S1227569.1:99245-114282 GCA_000966675.3 Picea glauca | reverse complement strand
GATTAAAGCTGGCATATCTTCCTCACATCTAACAGTCGTTACAAACCCTGAGATCCTCTGAAAGAATCTCATTTGTTCATCAGCGTTTATCATCATGAGAGTCCGAACTATCGACCACGGGAATCCCGAATTCGTGATTCCCGATTCCCTGAAATGGGTAATCTCATGACACATGACCTCCATCATTCAAACAGCTCAGATCTATCCCGGGGTTTTCACCATGGAAAATCCCGAACTCTCGTCATCAGGATTCCCAATTCCGCGATTCTCGATTTCCCGAAATGGGTAATCTTACGACACGTGGCCTGCATCATTCGGATGACTTATATCTATTCCAGGGTTTTCACCATGGAAAATCCCTAACTCTCATCATCAGGATTCTCGATTCTACGATCCTCAATTTCTCAAAATGGGTAATCTTACGACACGTGGCCTCCATCATTCGGACGACTCAGATCTATTCTGGGGTTTTCACCATGGAAAATCCTGAACTCTTGTCATCAAGATTCCCGATTCCATGATTCCTGATTTCCCGAAATGGGTAATCTTACGACACGTGGCCTCCGTCATTCGGACGGCTCAGATCTATTCCAGGGTTTTCACCATGGAAAATCCCGAACTCTCGTCATCAGGATTCCCGATTCTGCGATTCCTGATTTCTTGAAATGGGTAATCTTACAACACTTGGCCTCCGTCATTCGGACAGCTCAGATTGGTTCCTACCCATGCATTCTTCCACAACTCCCTGGACGTGGAAAAATCAACAGTCCAGATACTCCCATGGACCTTGGAGATCTACGGTCCCTAATTCTTCGTTGTCCATGAAGACACAGAAAAAAAGGGGGTAAGACATTTAACACCCTACTCACTCCTACAAATCTAACGGTCATGCGTGACCACAGGTTTCCTGATGGAATCTTGTCCATCGATTAATACCTATCAGGGTTAAGGCACTTAACACCCCATCTTCTTCTTCCGATCTGACGGTCGTGAGTGACCACAGATCTCCCGATGAAATCCCCTTTGTCGATTCGATACTTCATCCTTATGCTACCATATCAGGTTTTCAAGAGGATCGTTCCTCCTCGTGCAGGGTTACTAAGGCCTTATGCCTTCACATTCACTTTCCCGGTTCTTGATGGGATTTTTCAAGGAGGGTATCTCTATGGGGAGGTTCTTACCCGGGGTACTATCTGAGGCATATAAGGGTTCCTTTCTCCCATGAATCAGACATGCGGTCTGAATTAGGTCAGTAAGCATATAAATAGCGATTTATGAAGACATAAGCCATACATAGTCTTTCCATTATAAACATGCATCTACCAATATTGATCAAAACACCATACAGACATTCTTACAATGAAATCATTCACAGTTTCACAGCTTAAGGGCATAATTATCATAATAAACATATATATTTTAAGATGCCATAGGAAAAACACTTATCAGAAATAACACCGGGGGTTAAGCAACTACTGAGAGGGGTGCTCGTTTCCACCCAACCGTAGGCTCAGCGACTCCCAGCGGATTTACCACTAGCCACCCCCGAGCTGAGACCATGATGTTGTGAGACTGCGTCTCTGTTTGCCAGTGACTAGGAGCAAAGGTTACTCTCCTTCCTCTCTGTTATCACTCACTTTGCATATTTCCAGAGTTCTCTTCCTCCCCTCATGTCTGCCCACAATCGCTTCTACCCCACGCCTTATCCTCTTGCGAGGTTGTGTGTGGCGCGATTTCCCTCGCACTGGTCAGTCATGAGGGCTCTCCAGATGGGCGGTTCACCTCTCCATCCCTAATTAATTCCTGAGGAACCATCAATCCTGCCAGCCTACGAGACATTTAATTCAGGGCCAGCGAGCCACTTTTGGTTCTCTGGGCTAGTGAAGTCCAAATACGGTATTAATTCTCGGTGGAAGTTAACGCCACCTTTCCAGGTGCCTTCCACCACCATCGTGGTCTCTTTTTCTGCACATCCCCTCTCAGCAGTCCTACAATATAAATTCATAATGTTATTCACATTCATTTACCTTTTCCATAAGGTCCATTCACATCACATATTCACATTCATGAGTTTTCCACGGTTCTGGCCAGTCCAGTTATTTTTACAAACTGGGGAAAACAGGGTGTTACAAGTGAAGGTCTCATCATAGTCAATACCATGAACCTATTGAAAGCCTTTGGTGACGAGCTTGGATTTGTATCTGCTGATCTATCCATCCGCTACGCTCTTGGTCCTGTAGACCCATCTACATATGAAAATTTTCCTCTCAGAAGGAAGGGGAACCAGATCCAAAGTATGGTTCTCGAGGAGGGAGTTGTACTCCTCCTGCATGGAAGATTCCCAAAAGTGATTTCCAGCAGCCTCGCCATAAGACTGTGGATTTGAAGACTGAACCAAGAAAATATTCCTGGAATGAAATGGTTCAGTGGTAGTGAGTGCAATAGGAGGATCCTCGAAATCAGATTGAGTCCTCCTAGTATCAGCTGGATCACCTACAAGATCCCCTGCATCCTGAAGAGTAGTTTGTGCCCACTTGGGCCTCTGCTCTGGCTATACAACTGCATCTGGATGCTCTAACTCTACATCTGACTATGCTGACTCTGAATATGAATCTGAATCGTCTAAGTCCTCTGAATCAAAAATCTCATATGAAGAAGAGTCAACATGTGCATGCTCATCATCTCGGATAGGTGGAAGAGTAAAGGTGTCTGCATGCGGCTGCTGAGGTACATGCGAGACACTTTCCTCGAAATGGACACTATGCTCAATGATGAGTCGGTTTGAGGAAATATCAATAAGCCTATATCCCCTCACACCGTCAAGGTATCCAACAAAAATGCACTCAGTGCTCTGTGGATCAAGTGCCTTCCTCTTTTCATAGGGTATTTGGGCCCATGCATGTGAACCAAAAATGCGAAAGTGGGTCACTTTCGGTTTGAGGCCGCTCCAAGCCTCGTAGGGGGTATTATCCTTGAAAGATCTATGGGGAGATATGTTTTGGATGTATGTTTCATAGTTAAGTGCTTCAACCCATAGTCTCTTTGGTAGTGACTTTGCATGCAACATGCAAGATGCCATCTCCTTTAGATATCGGTTTTTCCGCTCAGCAACTCTGTTTTGCTGCGGAGTGTAGGGAACTGTATGCTACAACTGAATCCCTACCTCATGGAAAATATTTTGAATCTCATGATTCACATACTCTCCCCCGTTATTAGTTTGGAGGACTTTGATCTTCTTTCCGGACTATGTCTCAACCAAAGCTTTAAAATATTTGAGGTGTTGAAAGACCTCGGATTTTTTCCTGAGAAAGTAGATCCATGTAAAACGTGAGAAATCATCAACAAAAATGATAACAAAACTCACTTTGTTGATCAATGGATGTGGAAAAGGACCCATGAGGTCACTGTGGATCATATCTAAAGGTGTGGAAGCTCGCTGAGACTTTCCCTTGTCGAATTTCTCTTGAGGGTGTTTTCTGAGAACACATCCCTCACATACTCCCTTGGAGAAATGATTGTCTGGTAGAACATCAACTAATTTTTTCTTTCTAAGTTGTTTCATGTATATAAAATTTAAATTTCCAAACCTTTCATGCCATATCCTACTACTTTCATCAGCATGAGTAAGCAGTAAAGCAGAATCAGGTTCAATGAATTTAGAAAATGTATACAATCTAGACTGATGATTTACCTCACCGGTAGCAACCCTGGAGTTGGTTTGCATGTCATAGATGTCCACAAAATTTGGTTTGAAGATGAATTTCTTTCCGATGCCATAATTCATCATCTTATACACAGAGAGAAGGTTAACAGAAAGCTTGGGAACATGCAGCATATTCTCAAAGCTTCCATTGGTGAGTTTAATCCTTCCTTTGCCGGTGACTTCGATAGAAGACTTGTCCCCCATCAGAATAAGAGGACCTTTACATGCATCCAATGAAGAATATAAATCTTCTAAGGAAGCCATGTGATGTGATGATCCTAAGTCTACGATCCAAGCATCAGGAGAGGAGTTGATGGCAATCAAGGCATGGCTAGAATTGCCTTTCTTGGAATTCGGATCTCCTGGATTCTTCTTCTTTGCACTTTCGAGGATGTGATCTCCAAGGTTGTTTTGCTGAAGTATCTGAGACATCGGATCTATTTTTTTTTCATGCATCCAGATTCCGAATGGAATCCTTTGTGACAGTATGTGCATTTCTCTCCTTTTCATCCCTTTTATCCTTTGGATCCAGAGGCATCGATGAAGGGTTTTGTGTACCCTTCCTTCTTTGTATGTGCATGAGATTTTCTCTTATCTTTATTTTTATATTTCTGATATTTGTGGCTTCCATCATGCACAATGAGTGCATGCTCCCTTGGGCCTTTGATTGTGCCCATGTTGATGAGCTTGGTTTGCTCTTGTGTCAGGGATTCGATAAAGTCCTCAAGAGAAGGCATCTTCCAGGTGGCTCGAGAGGCGAATCTAATAGTATGGAATGTAGATACGAATACAGAGAATTCAGGACCAAGATTGGAGAGAATGGTGAGAACCATATGTTTTTCCTCCTTCGATTTATCAACCCCGCAAGCTTTGAGTTGTGACAGTAAATCCTTGAATTTTGTAAAGAAATCTTGGATATTCTCGAAGCTTTTTGGATCCAATGTGAGCAGCTCCACCTCCAGCATGTTTCCCCTAATCTCATCCTGTTTGCCAAAGATCCCTTCCAAGATGGTCCAGGCTTCATTAGGAGTCTTACAGGAAGATATATGAAAAAGGAGATCAGGAGAAATAAGACTGCAAATTGTTCTGAGTGCCTCATCCATGCGATTTAAGTACTTGGATTTTTCTATGGATGATGATGGCTCTATATCTGTATTCATGGTTAACCTATACAACCCTATGTATTGAATATGTATGGCTATTTTCTCCTTCCATGTAAAATAGTTGTAAGGTGTAAGAATGAATTCTTTTTGGAATTCAATCTTTCTGTTGTCTTTAATCTTTTATGCCTCCAAATATTTTTTCTGTAGATTTTGCTTAGCAGTCCGTTGGCTCTGATACCATGTAAATGTGTTGAACCTGGATAGAATAAATATAGCTAAAAACTGATACACACATTTGTAGAGAGAATTGGAAAAATAAGAAGAAGGAGAGAAAGAATGGAAAGAATTCTCATTAACCGTTATGAATAATGAATAATTTATACATGATATACTCTGTATAACTCAATGAGTTTGACTTGAGGTGAACCAAGTCACCATAGTGGTGGTCTAGAGTGGTTTTTACACACACCAGCAGTTACGGGAGTGAACTGCCACCTATTCTAGTCTCTCAGGCAGTTACAGGAGTGAACTGCCACCTAGTTGAGTTAACTAGTCAACTAGTCTTCAGTTAACTAACTGAATAGAAAGTAGTGAGGAGTTAACTCAAGGAATCAAGGCTAATGCACCACTCTGGTGATGATACCAAGGCAAGGTCGAATTATCATGGTGATGATCCCAATGCTGCATGGTGATGATCCCAATGCAACATCTAAACTCAACTCAACTAGTCAAACTGAAGTGTGAACTGAACGAGAATATTCTTCAGGTGGAATATTCTCTCCTAAATTATAGGAGACTGGATAATGACTAATTATGAATAATAATAAAATAAAAACCTTAGTAAAAAGAAATCCTAGGTGTGTGTGAAGTAACTCCAACATTATTGAAATAAACATTTCTAGTCTAACTCCTACCCTAATCCACTAGCACATTAATCCATCTTAGACTATTGGATTAATCATTRCTCTAACCTAACTAATTTGGCCAAGATTAGACTGTTTGACCAAATGTATTCACTAACCTAACTAATTTTCTTCAAGATTAGACTGTTTGACCAAATTTATTCACTAACCTAACAACATCAATTTAAAAGGTTTGATCATGATTACATGGTATGATTCAAACCAAATTTATTTTTCATGGGGTTTTATGTTTTCTCTTTTTTATATTTTTATACCCTCTTTTTATTTTTCCCTTTTTATCCTTCTCTTTTTTTCTTTTTTCTTTTTCTTTGCATTTTTCTTTTCTTTTCTTTTCTTTTTCTTTTTCTTTTTGTAAATCATTTGCAGAATAAAATATTATTTGCAACACAATATCAATGGTTCTCTCCTTGTGAGGTGCCAAGGACCAGCTACATGTTGCCTTGACTCTTCTTCTCTGGTACTTTTTTGCATTCTGATTTTCTTTATTATAAATGTAAATTTGGTGATCCTGATCAGGGGCTTAGGGCCTTCTCTCCGGGATTCAACCACTGATAAAAATCACCCACACCTGACATGAAAAGTAAAATGGTATTTACAATGAAATGAGTGAGAAAATTTTCATTCCTATGAAACATAGTGCTTGAGCATTGTGCCATTTATAGGCCCTCATGGAAGATCTTCCCCATCCATATCCTTGATCAAAAATGCATTGTTTCCTATGTAGGCATGTATTATGAATGGACCTTTTCATAAATTGTCAAATTTTCCATGTTTTCCCTTTTCTTCATTCCTTGAATCTCACTTCAATATTGTATCTCCTAACTAGAAATCATCAACCTTGGTTCTTCTGTCATAGATTCTCTTGATATTCTCTTGAATCACTTGAGTTTGGTTATAAACCTCTTCTTTGGATTGTTGTAGTTGTATAGTTTGATTGATTCTTCTTTGGATGTCATTTGGTTCTACCTGTAATGCCTGAAATAATGCCATGAAAGGAACACCTAAAGAAGTAGGAAAAACAACATCCATTCCATAGACCAATTGATATGGAAACATACCAATTGACCTCTTTGTAGTAAGTCTGTCTGCCCAAAGTGCATGTACCAACTTGTTGTGCCATGATTTTTTGTTGTCCCGCAGCATATTCTTGATAATGCTGACCAAACTCGTATTTTATGACTCTACTAATCCATTTCACTGAGGGTAATATGTTGTAGAGTTTCCTAAGGTGATCTGATACTTGCTGCAAAACTCTATCATCTTTTTTTATTTGAATGTTGTTGCATTATGAGTGATAATTTTCCTGGGGCATCTAAATCTAGAAATAATGTTAGTTTCCAAAACATTTATGATCACATCATCAGTGGCTTTCCTGGTGAGTACAACTTCAATCCACTTGGTGAAATAATAAGTAGTTGTGAGAATCCACTTGTGCTGGCCTGATGAAGGTGGGTGGATTTCTCCAATGAAATCCAAACCCCATTGTTGAAATGGAGCTTCAACTAAAATTTCCTTCAAGGGTAAAGGCAGAAGTTTCCTTTTGCCTTCAAAGATCTGGCATTTATGACAGGAGGCCACTTTCTTATGGACATTTTCAAATAAGGTTGGCCAGTAGAAACCAACTCTAAGAATTTTATTGGCAGTGGTCTTCCAATTCAAATGTCCACCACAGTATCCTTCATGGAATTCCTGCAAAGATTTATCATCTTCTTCTTTCAACAAACAATTTAGTAGAATACCTCCAACATCATTCCAATACAGTTTACCATTTAAAATGAAATACTTCATATCTTTAAGTTTCAAAAATCTATCTTTAGTTTTAATCAAACCAGGAGGACCTTGTAGATGATGTAAAACAAAAATAAGGTCTGCATACCAGGGAGAGTTTGAGAAAAAAACTTTAACTTGTGGAGCACCTTCTCTTCTTGTTCATCAACTACAACTAGAAAATTAATATCCAAAGCATGGAATTTTGACTCAGCCATAAGTTTGTCTAATCCTTGACCCTTGATGATCTTGGCTGGTTTGATCTCTATATCATACTCAAGGATCACAACAATCCATTTACCTCTTCTGCCATCTAGATTGTCTTGAGTCAGAATATCTTTCACCACAACATTAGGAACATAAGCAATAATATGTGAGTGGAGAATATATACTCTGGAATCTTTAATTTCTTTTACCAAGGAAAAATCTTTCTTTTACATTATGTTATAATTCAATGCAACATCTCTCAAAGATTTACTGAAGAATGTTATAGGTTGTTCATGGCCTTCACTATTCTTCTGCAAAAGGACTGTTGCAATGGTATGCTCAGAGGAAAAAGAAAATAGGAGGAAAACTTTGGTATAATTAGGACTGATAAGTACAGAGGCTTGTGTCAAGGCATATTTCACTTGATCAAAGTAATGTTTGGCTTATATGGAAAAATTTATTTTTTTATATTTTTCAACATATTGGTTATGTTTCTCAGAAGTTCTTCCAAGTTAGGGATAAATCTTCTTAGAAAGTTTATTTTTCCTATGAAATACTACAACTCTTTTATGTTTCTTGGATGGTCTATTTTTGGGATGGCTTCAATCCTACCAGAATATATTTTGATACCATCCTTAGATATGATGTGTCCTATCAGTTTACTTTCCTCTATACCAAATAGATTTTTCTTGGGATTTAGTGAGATTCTGAATTTGCTGCATTTTTCAAAAATGTTTCTAAGGTGTAGCAAGTGTTCTTCATCTGTTTTAAAAAACAACAGTTATGTCATCTAGGTATATGAAAATAAATCGTCCAAGTTCATCCACAAAATCAATATCCATTGCTCTCTAAAATGTGGCCCCAACATTCATTAAACCAAAAGGAATTTTCACATACATGAAAGTGTCCCAAGGTGTAGTAAACGTTGTTTTATACTAATCATCAAGGTGGAATAAGACTTGGTTGTATCCCAAAAATCCATCTATCAAAGAAATTATACTGGATCCAACTACCTTCTGCAAAATATGATCCATTTTGGGCAAGGGGTAGTTGTCTTTAAGTCGGACTTTATTTAGGTTTCTGAAATAAATAAAGAGTCTGATTTCTCCACTATTTTTTTATGGTAGGAACTAAATTGGACACCCATTTAGAAAACCTTAATGGGACAATGATTTTAACATCATGCATTTTCTTTATTTCCTTTTCAATTAGAGGCATTAACTTCGGGTTAATTCTTCTAAGTTTATGTTTGAAATGATTATGATCTTGTTTTATGGGAATTTTATGTTGTATAATGCTAGTGTCATGAGATTGTAAATATTCATAGCTCCATGCAAAAACATCTACAAATTCCTTGAACAATTATATATATTTCTGTTTTTTACCATGAGGTAAATATTTTGGCAATTTAATCATTTTTGTTCCTTATCAGTCCCTATATTACAGTCCTCAACATCTTTCCTAGTAGGTTCATTTATTTTTTTTAGCAACATCATCGAAATCAAACAGTTATTCCAATAGGACTAACCCTCTAGGAAGAATGTTATCCTTTAATTGCAAAAAAATGGATTTTTATTATTTTTCATTTATTTCTTCTAAATCTATTTTATTTACACTTTCATTATCACTATCTACATCAATATTTTCACATTCAAATTCATTTATTGATTGAATAAAATCATCAATATGTTCATCATTACCAAAAACTTGCCAATACCTGATATTGTCTAGAATAGTAGGTCTGCATTTCACTTGCACTGTGTATTGGTGATTAGGGTAAAATGGTATTTTACAAGTGGTTGTTGAAGTATCTAGTCCATCTATAAGTATGTTTTGGCCTCTCGGAATCACCTGCAAGTCATATTCAGTAAAGCATAGCAAAAAATCAAGAACAACATTTCTATAGGCCCTCAGTCCCAGGTGTTTGGCAGAGTACTCAGCTTTGATCTATTTTATGATAAGTTCAGAATCACCTCTTACTGAAATTTGTTTGGCACCAAGTGTTTTTAACAATTTTAGACCTAGCATTAATGCTTCATACTCAGCTATATTGTGGGTACAATGGAAATTTAATTTGTAAGAATGGATTTATGAATATCTTTCTTTTGAATTGAACACCCACACTCCAGCTCCAGATCCTTATTTATTGATAGCTCCATCAAAATCTAAACTCCACAGAGGTTCCATTGGCTCATCAATTTGTACTATCTCTGTTTTATTTTCTTCAGGGGTTATTTTTCTTTCCTCCAATTTATACACATCATATTCCAATTTGGCAATTTGACTTTCCATGTCACCATCATTATATAAAATGAAAGAGTCAAGATCAGAATGAAAAAAGTATAAGGGGTAGTTATGTGGTTTCTCTTAACTATTGACCATGTATTTCATCGGTGTCTCTCTGTACAATCTTCTCTGTTGACCAAATAATGGGATGGTGGAGTAGGACATATCTAGTTGTAGGGTACCCTATAATTTGGATCCCCATGATTGAGACAATAACATGCCATGCTTTGGAGGTATGTCTGCAACAACAATGTCCATTACCGTGATTTTGGTTGGGATTGTACCAAAGTAATACACAAGTCTTTGATCAAACCTATGCATTTCACTTTGTTTGAATCAAAGGAGTATAAATCCTTGTAATTCCTGGTGATATCAAGCCCTAATTTCTCCATCACAGCCTTAGGCATAAGGTTATGAGAAGAACCAGAATCTAGCATGGCATTGTGCAATGTTTTATCATCAATATTTAAGCTAATGTAAAAAGGAGGAACATAACCACTGTCAGCTTTTCCCTCAACTTCAGTTCCAAACAAAAACTATGGTTGATCATCAGAAATGTTCACTTTGTATGTACCCACTCCTAGTTCTATGTTCAGGGCTTTGATCACTTGTGATATGTAAGAATTTTTTTTCATTAATTCTGACAGAGGAATAGGTATTTTGAGTTTAGCCAATTCACTTTCCAGACTGAATGTGGTAGGAGTTTTTTTTTTACTAGGAAAATCTGATTTATCAACCACATTTCTTTGTATGGTATGATTGGAATGACTGGTGGACACTACCTCAATTTGAGTTGTCTTTGGTACAGATTCAGGTGTTCTTTTTGTAAGTACCTATGAGTTTTTCTTTTAAGGAACTGTTGGTCACTATAATTGCTTATTTAACTAAACAATCAAGTGCTACATAAATTGTCAACCCAAGGAATTCTATTTATTTCAAAGGTATTCACGCACTATATATGTTCAATCTCAAAAGCAACCTAGAGTTGTAGTAAAAACATATTAATCACACTTTGCCTTGAACAAACTGAAGTTCTATCTTGAATTACAGGAAAGCAACCTACCTATTGCAGAGTTCAAAGTTTAAAGAAATGATTAATTAAAGAATCCTGGATTACATTAAAATAACAACAAGATGCTGCAATAGGAAAGACCAACTATTCTGTAACCAGAGAAAATGACCCTATTCCCAAAGCAGGAATCTTCAGCACCTGTTTCCAATCACCACACTTTTATGAACTCGTTGCTAATTTGAAATGATTAACACACACTAAATACTAACTACCTCTTAACAGAGAACATGACCCTATTCCCCAAGCAGGAATCTTCAGCACCTGTTTCTGATTAGCACACTTTCATAAACTCATTACTAATTGAAATAATTGATATGCACTAAAGGCTAACTATCTCTAACAGAGAATAGGACCCTATTCCCTAAGCAGGAACCTTCAGAACCTATCTCTGATTATCAAGCTTTCATAAATTCACCAAGCAGGATTGATAACTAGAATGATTAACAGTTACCCAAACATGAATCATATGAAAACAATGTAACAACAATACAGAGTTCAGTAAAGTAGTGTTTCAGCAAAACAGAGTTCAGTAAAGTAGTGTTTCAGTAAAACAGAATTTAATCAAGGCATGAACAGAAATAACACTAACACACTACAAAGCTAATGGGTGAATCTTATGAATAAGGTGGGCCCTCCCTTCTCACAAGATTCCCCTGAAACGAAAGGAACTAGAGAGGAATGCTCAGAACAATCCTTTATTCATCTGTCAACTGTGTTACATTACAATCTGAAGTAAAACACGTCCCTCTCTGTAAATCCTTTCTTCATTCCGAAGAAGATCCTCTCTAATGATGATTTCCTCTTATTAAAGAGGATAATCCCTTCGATACAATTTGATCAACAAATTACAAGTGTACATATGAGTCATATTCTTAGTCAGATCGACTTTCTAAACTGGAATAGGATATCCTAGTCTCCCGCAACAGAATGTTATTACAAGTGCTGAGTGAGGTGTTGTTGTTGCAGCTGGAGTAATAGCTTATTTATTTGTCTTCTTGTTAATGTTGTTGTATGTTGTTTCAGCATCGCAAGTCACGGGTTGTTTCAGCCATGGGATTTGCATTCTGACTGTTTCAGCAACTTGGTCTCAAGCAGCAGCGATGGTTAATGCTAGCTCAAGGTGCGGCTGTTGTGGTCAATGTAACAGCTTCATTGTTGTTTTAGCATTGTAGACCATGGAGAATGTAACGGCTTTTGTGTAAGTTGTTGTTTCAGCATCGTAGTCCACGGAGAGTGTAGCAACTTATGTGTGAGTTGTTGTTTCAGCATTGTAGCCAACGAAGAGTGTAACTGCTTTTTTGAGTTGTTGTTTCAGCATCATAAACCACAAACTGTTTCAGCCACAGGGTTTGCGTGCTTTGACTGTTTCAGCAACAGGCCTCAATGCTAATCTGCAGTTCGAACTGTTTCAGCACTTATACATTTCTGATCAATGGTTAAGTACGAGAGTAATGTAAAATTATATGCAAAACAGATTAAACATATAGTAAAGAGAAGAGAGTTATATACCTTTGAAAAGATAGGGTAAGGTGATAGTGTGAGTTTAAATGTGAGTGAAACAAGGGTGTAAAGGTAGAAAAAATTGTGGGCAAAAAGGTACATTGTATGGTCCTAACATCCCCCCCAACTTAAAATGTTGCATGTCCTCAGGCAAATTCACTATGAATCAGAATCTGAATACTGACTCTGAGCGTGCAAGTTACTCAAGCAGTCATTATGGAAGGTGATGTATGTTGGAGCTCTGAACCCTTGAATGCGTTATAACCTTTGCCAAGCTGTTGTTTCGGCCTTCTTGGGCAACTTATAATGGACTTGATATTTATCTGCTGGCATCCAGAGGATAGGAAAATGAAACTAGTACCCTATCCAACATTCAGCACATTGTTGAGCACACTTGATGTAGCTAGGTACCCTGGATATTTCTATCTCAAGATTAGTGGGGCTAAAAGGATTGTGTTCCTGTCTTTTCTCAGTATATTGTTGCCAAAACATGTTATTTGCATGTAGGGCAGCAATCTCTATTGATTTAATGAAATGTTGACACTCCTGAAACATTGATGTCTGTAATTGTTGAATGTGTTGAGTCATCCCTAGTTTCTTTAAAAACTGATAATACTCTGTAACAAAGGTGGTAGCATTTTGTGGTTCTGGCCTTATCCAAAGAAGGCAATTATCCTCATTGTGCTTGGAAGCTAGGAAGTCATCCTGCCATATAATATGATTGTTAAGGAAGGAGGTGAGTGCCCTAATCTGGATGTCACCAACAAGAGGGTTAAGGTTAAGCTGTCGGTTCTCAGGGATGGCCTCATTATGAAAATATGCCTCACAAAGGAGGTGTTGATCCATAGCAGAGGCTTATGCAAAGGTTTAAACGAAATCTGTTGAATTTAATACTGCATGGGATCTGCCTTATTTGACTGATTTGATCTGAAACCATGTAAGTCATTCCATGAGGAACAGAGAGTAATTGCAGTATGGTTTCCTTGCAGCCAATAGCTTTTGTGCCAAGTCAAATATCAGGAGAAATATGCCTTTTAGCTCTTTATTTTGTTTCTTAAGGGCACGAGATTCCTAACTTGTTTTCTCCAAAGCTTCCCAATTTGAGTAGATATGATTTATCCAAATTTGTCTGTGTTCCTGTAGGCTTTTGGCCTGTGTAACATCAGACTCTTTTTTCCATTTCTATATTATTGTTTTCTCACCCCATGGCTGAGTTTGTGTTTCAGCGTTGCAAGTAGTAGGCTGAGGTAGGGTCTGAGTGGCTTGTTCCACAAAGGTGTGGGTATTGATCTGGTTGGGAGGGGCAGATTCATCAATAGGCAATGTTTGTACATCTTTATTAACAAAAGCAAGGATTTCAGATTTGACATTTGTTGTAGGCCAGGGCTTAGTCTTAATTTTGGAAGGTCCTGTTGGTTCTTGTGTAACAGCAGGGTGTTCTTCTTTGACTGCAAAAGTTGAAGGTGCAGGGGAAGCTCCTGGCATTGGAATTTGAATTACTTTATAGCCTGCTTGATAGTAGATGTCCCCACATTGACTGCACATATATTCTCTACACGGATTCTCTATTGTAGTTCCCTCTGACATGGTTGTTATGCGAGCTAGGGTGTATAATTTAAGTTCCTTCTCATATGCTTCTTTTTCCATGGCTATTTCTTGCTTGTAGGCTTCCATTTCAGACCTTAGGAACTCATTTTCTTGTAAGACAGAGGCCATTGTTGGTTCTGGTTGAGGAGTGATTGGTTCTTATGTAGCAGTCACAGCCTCACTAGCTGGTTCTTGTGGAGCAGCTACAGGATCGGTAGCTGATTCTTGTGTTTTAGCTTCTTGATGTAAAGAAAGTAATGTTGCAGCTCCCTGGGCATATGATCCCTATGTCTCAATAACAATATCAGCAGTTGGTTCTTGTGCTTCAGCTGTAGCTGGTTCTTGTGTGACAGCTATAGCTGGTTATTGTGTTTTAGCCACTGAATGAGTAGCTGGTTCTTGTGTTTCATCTACTAAATGGGTAGTTGGTTCTTGTGTTTCAGCTACTTGATGAGTAGTTGGTTCTTGTGTTTCATCTACTAAATTTGAAACGGATGATGTCGCAACCCACTGGGCCTCTAGTTCTTGTGTTTCAGTGCATGTGGGTGGAATAGGCAAAGATTCCGACATTTGGGAGGTTGGAGGTGTAAGGGGTATTAGTCAGATGGGTTGGGGGTTTAGGGCAATGGCAGTAGTGGCTACCCTTGTTGAGGCCCTTGTTCATTTTCTTTGTAAAAAGGGTAGAAAGAAAGGAATTTTATTTCGTTTATGTGGGGGATTTTCCTCAATGATGGGACAAGGAGAATTATTTGGTTCAGAATCATCACTAAGAATATGAAGGGCAAGAGTGGATGATTCTGGTAAAATGTGGGGCAGGCTTGGGGGGTTACTTGGATTGATTGGGTCTGTAGGCAGACTGTTAGGTATTTCTGGAGAATCTGGAGGGTTT
>JZKD02S1227569.1:72129-89221 GCA_000966675.3 Picea glauca | reverse complement strand
GCCTCAACATGGCCTTGGTTAAATAGTTGGGAAAGTTGGTTTCAATCTCCAACTTCCTCCCAAAGATTAGGCTTTAAAAAAAGCCCAATAACTCCCAATTATGAGTTAATTACATTTAAATTAATCAAGTGGTTATAAAACCCACTTATAACTATATAATATAGTTATATTGGCCTTTAGACCCCTAAGTTGGGCGCGGCCCTCCTTGGCACGGTCATATGGCTTGCATGTGGCCACGCGCTAGCCCCTTGGCTACGCGCGGGCCACCCCAAATGCTAGCACCTGGTCACTTGGTAACGGTTTTAAAAACCGCACATTTAATATAACCCCACGCTAACTGTTTGCACCCGCGCCCTTTGGTCACATGTTAAACAATGTAACCGGGGTCGCGCACATAACCATAACCGTAACCGTCAGTTCCACCGTAGTCACATCTCGACAGTCATGTGTCGTGGGCTATGGTAACCGCCCGCTTTTATGTGGTAACGGTCATAACATAACCGCGCATAAGTGGCAACTCCTACCGCGCTCCGGTTGTATGGGGATACAATAAAACCTCAGGTCGAGGCTAAGCCCCGGCCCGACCCCCCGTCCATTCATACAAAACGCAACTTTAAATACCACTTTTTCCGCATGGCTAACAAGGCACAAACGGTGGTTCAATGGTCGGAGGCCCATTCCAAAGGCGCAAACTGTGGAGGAGGTCGCGGGTTCGACCCCCGGGCCCCAAATATTTTTAACTTAGCCGTCATTGG
The DNA here is from genome assembly GCA_000966675.3 of Picea glauca. Classification (NCBI taxonomy): domain Eukaryota; kingdom Viridiplantae; phylum Streptophyta; class Pinopsida; order Pinales; family Pinaceae; genus Picea; species Picea glauca. The sequence continues at coordinate 88,466 of JZKD02S1227569.1, read as the reverse complement.
CAAAAACTGGGGTGCCACGTGGTAGCCCGATATTGGGCCACGTGGCACCTTACCATTCGCCCGAACGGTGCCATGTGTCAGCATTTGATTGGCCCACGTTGCTTTCCGTACTGCCATGCGTCATTGCCCTGTCACCTGCCACGTCATCCGCCGTACGCCCAGTCACTTGCCACGCGTCACTGCCACGTCATCCGCTGTACACTGCTGACGTCATCACATGCCACGTGTCACCCTTCCAGTGGTGACACATGTCACCTTGGGATTGGTCCAACCGTACACTAAAAATGCCAAAACTGCCTGACACGTGTCACGCTCTGGAGATGCCACGTGTCCTTTACAGACTTGCCATGTGTCGCACGTGCGGACATGCCACGTCAGCATCCGTACGGACTGTACGGACTGCACAGTCAGCAAAGTCAAATTTTTTGCCTGTTTGGCTCGGCGGACAGAATGCGATATCTCCCTCATACGGACTCCGTTTGCGATAAAAATTATACTACCGGAATCAGGAAGATGAGCCGGACGCAATGGTGCTGGTTTCGTCGGATTCTGAGCACTTTCATTTTTGAGCATTTTTTTTATGCCCTGACAGTCTGCTGAATCCGATTTTGGATCAGAGAATGTAACAGCTTTTGTGTAAGTTGTTTTTTCAGCATCGTAGTCCACGGAGAGTGTAGCATCTTCTGTGTGATTCGTTGTTTCAGCATCGTAGCCAACGGAGAGTGTAACTGCTTCTGTGAGTTTTTGTTTCAGCACCATAAACCACAGACTGTTTCAGCCACAGGGTTTGCATGCTTTGACTATTTCACCAACAGGCCTCAATGCTAATCTGCAGTTCAAACTGTTTCAGCACTTATACATTTCTGATCAATGGCTAAGTACGAGAGTAATGTAAAATTATATGCAAAACAGATTAAACATATAGTAAAGAGAAGAGATTTATATACCTTTGAAAAGATAGGGTAAGGTGATAGTGTGAGTTTAAATGTGAGTGAAACAAGGGTGTAAAGGTAGCAAAAAGTGTGGGCAAAAAGGTACATTGTATGGTCCTAACAGGAACTTTCTTGACAATTGTATCTAAGGTTTTCTTAATTTCAGAAGCTTTCTTAGTTGGATTATCATTAGAATTTTTACTTCTCAAGTTGTATTGCCTATGAACTTCCATTATTGTGTTTTCAAAAGCTTGATGTTCTAATTCTTCCTCATCTACTTCAGTCTGTGAAAGGAGGAAAAGATCATGTTCTTCTTGGGTAAGAAAGATGGAATCATTATTATTTATTCTCGTAAGATTTATGTGAATGTCATTAATTCCCTCGACTGTTTCTTCCCCCTCATCAACATAGTTTTATTGGAAAGGTGGCCTAATTTGTTGATCAGGGCCTCTCTTTTCTCTTTTCTCTCTAGGTTCCCTTTGTTTGATTTAGGGAGGATTTCTCCTAAAATTTGGATTTCATATTTAACGGCTAGGTTGATTCTCTCTAGGTGGGTTCCTATCATTGATTTCTAATATTTCCATCATTCTTTCCATAGTTCTGACTAAGGAGTCTATTTTGGCATCTGCAATGGAAGTGGATGGTTATTCCTTGATTGTGACTCTCCTTTATATTCTTTTTCTAGTTCTCCTAGCCAATAGGTTTTCTTCAACACTCACATCACATTTTTTCATAGCCTCCAGAGTTGCAAGATTTCTTTCTCTCAATTGGTAGGACATGTCAGCACTAAAACCATCAGGGAACTTAATCAAACCATATGAGGCATGTCAAGATGAAGTCTGCATTCCCTCCTACTAGTCTAACAAGACCCTCTAGGGAGAATGTCTCATGATGTTGCCTCAAACATCAACACTCCCTCAAATCCATCTGATGATCAATAGTCGCGTATATATATATAGAGAGAGAGAGGGAGGTATCCCCTTTCTTTTGAGAATCATATGAAGTTCCAAGACCCGTGAGAGATTTTGAAAAAGAGAAAGAAGATTCAACATGTGGTGCACTCTCTCCTCAAAAATGTACATGGACTGCATCAGAGAATCATATCCTACCACCTTGACGGATTTGGCCACGGCATGAAAAATTTTTAGGGGAAGGATTTATGATGCAGAGTTCCAAAATTACAATGTTAACTTCTCCAACCAACAAGCTATAGCTACGCAAGAATAATTATATGGTTTTGGCATTCCCTATGATCATAACATGTGGTCACTTTTCATAGTTGTCGAAGAAATATCATGGACGGTTGTTTCCTTCAAAAGAGAGAGTGAGAAGAGATCATCTGCAGTATTTTCAAGCTCAACTCTGTGAGCTACTTCTTATTTTGATCTCCCTTCCATTTCCTTGAGAACAACAATTGTATCCTCCTCTTAATTTGACTCTAGGTAGCATCACCATCAACACACATTTGTATGCAAATTTTTTATCTGACAACTCTTAGTGAGACAGAGCATATGAGTTGGGTACTCTCTTATTTGTCATTTTTATGTATTTTTCTTGTTGGGTATCATTTCAGTCATCACAAATTCATTGTTCATCTTTGTTTGGGTGTGATTCTTCAGCAATCCCATAAGTCATTTGTTCACATCCTTCAGCTGATAGTGAGCAGGGGGAGAACCAGTTTTCTCTTATGACAATGAAGAGGATCTTTGATATGTTTCTTGCATTTAATAAAGACGTGAGTGGACCACGATCCAGAAACAGCTTCACGAGTATGTTGATAGAGTCCTTATTTTTTATGGAACCCATAAAACCACATTTAGACATGGAGCGGGAAGAAACTAAAATCATGGATAGCGATCTTTTGTTATTTTCAGATATGTCCTAACACAATGGCTTCATTCAGGATGAACTGGCAAACCCTTCTGAGGTAGTTGATACACATCGGGTAGCAGAAGATACATAGACATATTCGTTGCTATTTTAAATTCAATCCAACATCAAGACACCTACAATAATAGCCTTTACAACTAATCATGACTCATAGTGTCTCGCCATAGCAGTGCCTCTAAAATTGCCCTCCTTCATTTTAAGGGACAATTTTCTATTTGTGTTCTTCATATTCCAATTTCACTAGATTCACTATCCTCTACAGAAACCAACACTCTTGTTGATGGAATTAGGACCCTTGACCATTCTAGGTCAGTTTTTACATCTTTTGCAGTGTGTGCTCCTCTTCCCAAGACATGGAACTCTATATCTTCAATTACAGTCCCAACCATAGTTTATGATGAGTTCCATGTCAAGATGAATAGATTATACCCACGGTCAAGCTTTCTCTCATAGGGCATGTTGAAAAATTTACGTGTAGTGGTGGACCAATTCATTAGCCTAGTGGAGAAGTATGTTCATCCAGTTAAGGAAGGGTTGAAATATTTGGGTCACCTTTATTTTGGTTTATTTTTGGTAATATCACATGCAACCCATCTTATTATATGGAATTTCCTCTTGTCTCTAATTGAGGATGGAGTTCAATAAAAATACATTTTAGTTGGACCGGCATTCCTCTGCTAGTGCACTTTGCAAAACCTCTTCAGAAAATGCAAGCCCTCTCCTGAGGGAGTCAAGCCCCATCTCACTCTGATACCATGTTGATTTTTCTATATGAGATCGATATGTTATTACAATGATGAGTATTCCATATATAGAGAATATATGGTGACCATCCATGAAAGTATGTGTCCCTTGGATAATAAATAACTATTTATTATTATTATTACTTATTATATATATTATTTAATAATCATTAATTATTTTATTGATTATTAATCTAGGAGAATGTCTTCCCGATGTTGTCCAAACATAAACATGTTATACCAATTGTGAGTTGTGGGTATTTTATATACTTTTGGCACATTTAAATCATTTGAAACCCACCCATAACACTTCAGAAACTCAACTATACCACAACAATAAATTGGGGATTTTGGTAGTAAGAATACACCTACAACCTAAGTGTTTGATGAAAGGCATCACCCAAAAACACACACAAATTTCTACAACGGTGAAGTGGGATTTTGTCATCAAAGTGTTTCATGAAATGTCTACACTACTAAACTAAGAAAAAGACAAAAACTATAGAGGGGATATTACAAAGAAGCCATAAGAAAAGTTAAGTATCTTTAGGAGAAAACTAAGGCAAGGGAAACTTTTCAAAGAGCTTGGGACAAAAAACTGAAAGGAGAGATGGATTAGTGGAAGAAAGTATTCAATACAACTTTATTCAGGAATAATTCATAGTCATATGTGCAAGGGAAAAAAACACAAAATGATCCCAATATGGTATATTCCTTTGGGAAAAGGCTGAGGAAGGAGCCCATAAAATGTTGGGGATGCAAGGAGGACCATATGTATAAAGAATGTCCTCATAAAAGAGATAGTATGAGGATTGTGCATAACCTTAAAGAAGTTTATATGGTGGAAGACATGGACAGGATGTGCCAAGGGTTTATGTATCCTTGGAAAATATACAACCATATTATCAATCCCCCATTATCGAGGTGGAAGGTGGAGCACGAAGGGGACTTTCAGGTGGAACTAGTATGTATCCTAGACTGGAAATTCAAAGTTCTCGGGAACCGAGCCATCAACCTGGTAAAGGTCCAATGGATTTGCTACACTCCTGAAGATTCCACATGGGATCAGAAGGAGGCCATGCAGGAAGAGTACATGTAATTTTTTGCAAATTCTAAGGGAATATGAATGTACATTTGTACATGTGTGGATAAAGAATCAATTTTGGTGTAGTTGGAGTTCTTGGAGCCACAACTCCAAGAATTCCTATCCATTTTGTGTTGGGGCCTTGAAAGGGAAGTGGGACAGTCTGAGATACTATGGTGCAGAGAAGGGGGTACATGTTACACATTATTTTAGTCACCCTAGTGATGTTTCTACAACATGTCTTCAAGATTCCAAAAGAACCTTTCTTCATGAGAAAAGTTACTAGCTCCCTCTTCTACAAAACTTTTCTTTAGAAGGTTGTCACAGGCCATCCATAAGGTACAGTGCGGAAATGCCTGATTTCCACAAGTTGTCATGAAATTTCTTGTGACGTTTCCACAGGCTGCATTATAGCCAGGGTGCGGCGGCATTGGAAGACTGAGAAAAGGAACAAAGTTCATGAAAGTTCCATAAGGGATATTCCATAATATGAGGTGGAATATGTATGGTTGGGATCCTACTTGCTTCTCTGATTTGGTGTGATCATCCTAATCTCTTTAACCATCTCTCTTTCTCCTATATAATAATGGATTTCTCATGGAAAGGGTTAAGAAAGATTAAGAAAGGAAGAGAAAGAAAGGAATTAATGAAGGAAAGGCTGAGAATTGTGTGAGGGATTCTATATCAATTGATGCTTGAGGTCTTCATCTTTCCATCAAGTTATTGTGGATCCTCTTCATGCAAGTTTGGATCAAGTGTGTGTGTTGGAGCAAAGGGCCACCAAAAGGGAACCTTGCAACATCAAGGTTGTTTGGTTGTATCTTCCACTTTTACTTAATATAATATAGTGGCATGTTTCTTTCCCATAAAATCAATCTCATTTTATTACATGACTCCTTGATCACATGTGTAAGTTTTCATTGAATATACTATTGTTGCTTCCACTTTGGTTGGTTTGTGTTTCATTGCAGATCCTATATCACAAGAGCATCGAAGTGGAGCAGGGACAACAAAGATATAAGGAAGTGATATTCAAAGGTATGTCATTCATCTCTTGTTTGATAGTAAACTCAATTATTAAATCTTAGGGAAAGTGTCACGTCCTGTCTTGTTTTGTTTTAGATCAAGGTGGATCTAGGGAGATCAGTTTATGTCCGCATTCACCGATTTATCCAATAAAAAAACTGGCAACGGTGTTGGGAATATGACTTTTTTTGGTTTTTTGTTGTCCATTTTCCTTTAGCCTACCTCTTTTCAGTTTAATCCAGTCTCTAAGTCTTTGGAGGATCCATTCAAACTCTCTAGAACTGAAAGTTCTTTTAGACTATTTTCCCTCTTTCCAATTTTCCTTTGTTTACAAGCATTTCCGCACTGTATCCCATATACAGCCTGCAGAAACCTTAGATAGCCACACCATGACTATTTAGACCAGCGTGGAATCTCTACATCCTACCCATATCTAGCCTGCGGAAACATCAAATCCCTGCACTATACCTTACTGTTGGGTTGCGACGTCTCCTGTAGAATTTTTGGATTAAGTCTTTTTGTCTTTTGAGACCCAGTTTTGCTTTGATCACCTGGGAAGAAATTTTAGTGCCACTACTTGACTGTTTTCTGAGTGTAAGACTTTTTGTTGATTGGTTTTCAGGGATTTAAAACCCTTCTTCATCATTTTACAAGTTTTTACTTCTTGCTTTTTGTCATCAAGGACATAATCTATGGATTTAAATCTTAGTGCTTGATTGATAAAAGTCTTTGATTTGATTTAAAGTTTTGGATTGTTTTACATTTTCTGGATTACTTGTTGATTGGAAAATTATTTTTGTTTGCATTTAGCAAAACACTTTCTCGTCATCTTCATTTTTATATTCATTGAAAGTTTGACTTGGGTATTTGTTGAGTGTATTGATTTTCTTTGATTACTTTTCCTTTCTTCATTNGAAGTATATAGGATTGAGCTACCCAATGGAGAATTTTACATAGTGTATTACAACATGGAAAAAAATACCCAGGAAAGAATGGACACATCTATTTGTACACACCCTAGACACAATCCCAAAGAACCGGTACTTGGAACTGGAAGTACGCAAAGAAACTATAGATTGGGAAGAATTAATGCAAAATTTCAAGATAAATTTTATTTTTGAACATGATGCTCCTTTAATTATCTCAGCATTGTAGGTCATCAAGAAAAAAAAATCAGCAAAAGACTCAGTATAACTAGTACCTGTATGTAGTGCACATAGATATTCTGCGACAGTGGGATAAGTTATGCACTACTATAATGATGTTGAAGAACATAAAGAGGAAGATGAAGATCCTAGAAACTGAAGAAGAATGCACAGTAGAAGGAACATAGCTTGAATCAGTCATATATGAAAATCCATTGAGGATGTGCAAGGTAAATATCGATATAAAAGATAATCCCAAATTTGTGAACATAGGAGACTATTGGAATGATGAGACCGTGGAGAAGATAGTGGACTTACTGCGTGAATATCAAAATTTATTTCTGACTACTTTTTTAGAGATGAAAAGTATTGTTGTGGAGTTAGGAGAGATGAATATTCCCTTGAAGCCATATGCTAAGCCAGTAAAGCAAAGGCCATACAGATTGAACCTAGTGTATAAGCAGAAGGTGAAAGTGGAGATAGAAAGGATGTTGGAAGCTGGAATTATTGAACTTGTCGAATAATCAAAGTGGATTAGTCCAATGGTGGTTTAGGATAAGAAGACAGGAGGGATCAGAATTTGTATATATCTAAGGAAATTAAATGATGCATGTTTACATGATCCATTTCCTACACCACTTACATATTAAGTGTTGGAGAATGTAAGAGGGTAGGAAGCATATCCATTCACGGATGGATTTTTAGGATATCATCATATCAAGATTGCACATGAAGATAGATATAAGACTACATTTTTGACAGAATGGAGGTGTTACCAGTACACAGTGATTCCTTTTGGATTGAAGAATGCACCTACAGTATTCTCTAGAATGGTTGTAGCAGCATTTAAAGGATTCATCCATCAGTTCTTATAAGTATACGTGGATGACTGGATGGTTTTTAGCTTGTTGAAAGATCATATTGAGATTTTGTGTTTGATGTTGGATAGGTGTAGACAGTTTTAGATATATGTTAATTTAAAGAAGTGCATTTTATGTGTGTCATTTGGAATCTTATTGGGCCATGTAGTATGTAAACAAGGATTGTTGTTGGATCCAGCGAAGATCACTGTGATTGTTGATTTACTACCACCAAATTCAGTATGACAGCTATGAGAAACGTTGGGACATACAAGGTAATATAGGAAGTTCATTAAAGGATATGCATAGATTACAAATCCAATGGAAATATTGCTAAATATGGAGAATAATTTTCAATGGAGTGAGGAATGTTAGGAAGGTTTAGATGCTTTGAAGTAGAAATTGGTTACTGCATCGATTTTGATATTTCTAGATTGGAAGAAAAAGTTTCATGTTCATGTGGATGTGTCATATATAGCTTTAGGCATAGTGTTATCTCAGCCTAGAGAAGAAGAAATATATCACTCCATTTCCTAAAGCATGAAGTTGTCAACTACAGAATAGAACTATACTATGACAGAACGTGAAGGATTAGCAATGGTGTATGCATTGTAGAAGTTCAGACATTACTTATTGGGTTCACACTTTAAGATGTACACAGACCATTCTACACTATGATATTTGGTAAATAAGCCATTGTTGGGAGGGAGAATATGCATATGGATATAGAATATGACTTTGAGGTAATTATGAAACCAGGGAAATTTAATTCAGGACTGGATCACTATCGTGCATACTATCAAGAGAAGATGCAAGAAACTTGGATGATAATTTACCAGACCCGCACTTATTTTTAGTACAAATGATTGATGACTATTTTACAGACAAATTCCAATTCTTGAGCATAGGAGTAACCCCACCTAAATTTACAGTTGTGCAAAAGAAGCAGATAGTAGTGAAGGTAGTAGATTATCAACTCATAATAGGAAATTTGTACAAGTTAGGTGTCGATGGTATTCTACGACGATGTGTATTAAAACACGAATGACATATGATATTTTTAGAGGTACATGAAGGGGTTGCAGTAGGAAAATACGTTGGAAAAGAAACATCTTATAATACTTTACACACGGGATTGTGGTGGCCTACCCTTCATAACGATGCCAAGGAATTTTGGAAGACTTGTGTTGTTTTCCAAAGAATTGAGAACCCTTCTAGAAGAGATGAGATGCCTTTAGTACCACAAGTGACATTACAAGATTTTAATAAATGTGAAGTGGACTTTGTTGGGCCAATAAATACACCATTGAAGAGATTATGAGATAGAAACATTATTACTATGACAAATTATTTGACCAGATGGGTTGAAGCAGAGCCTACCATAGATTGCAGCACAGAGACAATTATGCAATTTTTGTTTGAAAATGTGGTCACAAGGTTTGGATGCCCCATAATACTTATGAGTGATTATGGAAATCATTTTTTGAATATGACGATTGCATCATTTGTTGGATTAATGAGAGGGGGGGTGAATCAATAATGAGAAATTATATCAATTATTAATCATTTAAACCACAATGTATATTATTTTACTTATTCAACCATGTTCATATGTCCATCATCAATATTATTGTATCATAAGCATGAAAATTCATTAGTTCATAATAAACAATAACAAACACGTCCACACAATGCACAGTACACCAATGTTTATGTGGAAAACCAATGCGGGAGAAAACCATGGAATATTTTCTTATATGTCAAGAATTACATTCAAGGAAGAACCAACTTCAAATCTCCAGCTAAAACTGGAAGGAGGCTCTGAGCCCCTAGTTTCTTAGGCTACAACCTGAGGGAAGCTCCAACTCCCCAGTTCTCTGGCTATAACTAGAAGGAGGCTACAACCCCTTATGTTCTCCAACTACAACCAGAAGGTGGCTACAACCACCTATCCTTGCCCCGTCCAATGACCCTGCAATATAAGTAGAATGATGGAACCACTGGCACATTTTCATTGTGAGATATGTTGTTGTAAACCTATACCAATCTATGCCACTGACCTGTAATCAACTTATTCCACTTTCTTGTAACCAACCTGTACTTGTTCCTTTCTTGTACCAACAAAACTAAATACACCAACAACATGTACCAATACTCTCCTCAATATATCATATATGATAACATAGATATCATACCCAAAATCACAAGAATATCACTCAAACCATGTGCCAACAATCCACATCAATCATGTACATCAACCATGTGCATCAACATTATACAAACATAACCAACAACATGTACCAATAATGTATCATCAAAAAATCAAATTATGCCTCAATAAGATGCATCAAGATCACCATGTGCTTCAAGTATGGATCTCATCCATGTACCCAATCATATACCTCTATCATATACCAATAACATACACCAAGATAACCAACAATATACCTCTAGCAATGCACCACACTCTCCATAAATCAAATATCATAAATCCTAACATCAACCATGTGCCACAACCTCATTTTTATACATCCTCTATCTGTAACAATAACTTTAGCAATATAACTCAACCAAAATCCCTCAAACACGAACCAATACTAAACTTCAGTAGATCTACCTTAGATCAACTCTACAGAAATCCCTAAACTTCCAAGAGGGCATCCAACAGATTTACAAGGAAACCCCTCAACCAGATTCGTAGATTCAACACTACACATATAAAAACCATACATTTTTCTTCTTGTAGCATTCTGTTGTCACGATTTTGTTACCGCAATTATGTTGTTGTGAATCCGTTGCCACAGTTTTTCTGTCGCACTTTTTCTATCGCACTTTTCTTGCCATGATTTTTCTACCTCACTTTTTCTGCTACACTTTTCCTACCATGATTTTTCTGCCGCACTTTTTCTACCGAACTTTTCCTGTCGTGATTTTTCTGCACACTTTTTCTGCCGCACTTTTCCTGCCACACTTTTCCTACCACAATTTTTATGCTTCACTTTTTCTCTATCAATAATACATGTCCAAATAACCTTTCACAAAATATATATTCAATAGGTGCTAATGGGAGACCCTTTCTCTCTTATTTATACTCTCCAAGTAGCTTCCTCTAGAAGTATTAACTTTTGTCCACTTAACCACTGTCCACTTAGCCACTTTTTCCACTTAATCACTTTGTCCACTTAACTTAACCACTGTCCACAAATAGTAAGTTATCCACTTCTAGTTGCAACTAACTTTATTATTTAATTAATTTCTTTTGCAACCACTTTGACTTATCCATAAATAGTAAACTCACCACTTCTTGTTGCAACCACTTTATTATTTAAATAATTTCTCTCTACAACCACTTTGACTACTTTATTATTTAAATAATTTATCTTTACTCACAACTTATTGTTGAAACTAAATTTTCTATAATTAGTCAATTCATAACTTCTTTTCCCTTAACTAACTTCTTGTTTCAACCACATTATTATTTAATTTATTTCTTGGTCAACTACTTTGACTATTAAATCTTCTCATCACAACTACTTTACCATAACTACCAAATTCACAACTTCTTGTTGCAACTAATTTATTTTTATTTTTTTTCTTAATGCAAAAACTATACCCATGACTAAATCCTAGTTACCATCAATTTGAATAGTACACTTCTTCTAGGAGCTTCTAGAATAATTGATGTCTTTGACCTTCTAGGGGCTTCTAGATAACTCATGAGGGTTCTCCAACTTCATATGGCCATAACTCTCTAACCATGAGGAGTTATGTGACGTTCCACATATCACCGAAAATGGCATGACATATACTATACATCTAGAATAGTCTTACCTGTAAATTCACATATCTTCATTCCTTTATACCTCAAAAAGACTCAGGTTCATTACCCATGCCTTTGTGGTAACATAATTCTCTATCGGAATTCTCCAAGGGTTGACATCAATCTACAATATCACTCTCCAAGGGTTGACATCAATGAAAACCAACATTCCAGATCAATTTTCCATCAACCTAAGCCAATTGTCTAACAATATCATCCTTTGGCATTGATGGAAACACCAACATTGATGGAAACACTTAGTCATGATAACATTTATGCTTATACTTCTCATCAATGTTTCTATCTCTCCCCCTTTGACATCAATTGAAAAGTGTATCTCCCTTTGTGGCTATTCCCCTTGACTGAACTCTCCTTGGGGCTACTCCCCCTATCTAAATGCCTTTGATATTTCTCTATGTTTCTAATCCTATGATTACTCTCTCTCCTTTCATATGAATATTATCTCCCCCTTTGACAAAGGGTATCACTTTGATGCAACACTAAAGTCATATCGCTCATTCTTCCCTTGTGAAAATCGCTCCCCTGGAAACATGCCTCTATGCTCTCTCTCCAAGTATCTAACTCTTTATCTTTCATCTGATGAATCTCTTCCCCTGGAATCATACCTCTATTCTTACCTCTCTATCTGAAAACTTATTTGAATGATATGTCTACCTATATTTTTGGTTTTTTTTTCTCTCTCTTGACTTCTCTACAAGATGTTGTGTAGAAAAAACATAAGTATTCCTATGCGTGCTTCCTTTTGGAGGTATTGTTCATTGGTGCTTCCTTGTGTAATCAACTGACATAAATGAAAAGGATTCAAGAATAATCATTCAAATATTCTTGTGTAATTATCATCCATTAAGATAATGTTCTTTTGTCTCTTAACCACTCTCTGAACCAATCTATGAATCCATGATTTCACCCACTGTCATATATTTGTCCAAACCGCTAAGAATTCTTACGAGTCCATCTCTTTCCATACTATACAAGACTCCGTTACACAATTTTCCATGATGTTGACCCATTTTTCATTATACTATCATGAATTTTTCACTACTACAACTGATTAATCTATCATATTGTACTTATTATAACTGATTGCTCTGAATTTGTCTACTCAAACTATGCACGTTGATCGAAGGATGGTTATCTGGTCTATCTTAGCTATTGCATAGAATCCCATGTCTAATATTCATATTACCCAGGAGTCTCTGAGTCGGATAGCTCATAACAATTCCCGCTCTAATGTGGAGTCATCATCTTCTTCATCAGTAGATTCATCATTTCTTTGAACTCTGTCTTCTTTCTTTATGTCTGTGGATTCATCTTTCACTACAATACCTGAAAGTACAATCTCTTGAACCTATTCCTTATTGACATGTCATCCTTTTCTTTCATTTCTTTTCCAAACCTTTATGTATCTCACATCTTCCTTTTTCTTTGTAGATTTGTTTTCATCTCGTTTTATTGACAATCTTGTGATCGCTGAGACCTAGTATTTGTTCACCTATTCTTCCTGTTTTCTTATCCATACTTTCCTATATTTTGTATCAGTGTTCTATTTCATGGAAGTATCAATCATGCTTCTACAATAACGAGCTATGTGTCCATATTTATAACATTTGTAACATTCAATGTTACGTGGGGCCACATAAGCATTTCTTGCTTGAACACTTCTTTTATAATCCCTGCAATCTACAACCTTATGTCCAAAGTTAGTACAATAAAAACAATTACTATAAAATAAATGTACGTACCTGGGAGTGAATGATCTTCTTTGTGGTGCATTCCTTCTAAATTTTTTCCTTGACTGATCATGATCATGATTGAAGCTTCTTTGTGGCTTGAACATGGATGGTCTTCTTGAAGATGTATCTCTATTATTTTTCTTGGATTCTAGTTGACCATGATTCCTTCCTTTGAGTACTTCTGCATAACTCTTGCTCTTTTCTTCATTCTTCTTTTCTAGCAACCTAGAGTGCTTCTCTTCATTCTCTACTATTGATGTAAATGTTTTTGTATCTTCAACGTTCTTGTTGAGCTTGATGACTTTGACTCTTAGTGTGACAACTTCTTCTTCAATCTTGTTTAATTCATCGGTTCTTTTCTTGAGATGATTTGTCAATATATTTTCTCTCTTTTTTTATTTTTCCTTTTGTGCTCATGCTATGTTGGATTCTAAACATTTCTTTTGATATTCTATAGTTTCTTCAATTCTTCTAGCCTCTTCTAGCTGAGCTAGCTCTTAAATTCTTGATGACCTTCTGAGCTTCTTCAAAACCTTGAACACTTTCATTTTTCTTCATCAATTCTTTCTTGAGTGACTTGTTTTCTTCTCTTTATTTTCTTAGTTCATCTAAAGAACTGATCAGTTCTGTTTCATAATTGTATTCTATTTCAATTAGTTTTTCTGTCTCGTTTCCTTCATGGCATTCCATTTCAAGAAATCCATGTTTTTCATAAATAAAGCAAAACAACGTACTTTTGTTGATTATGTACTCTTCATCTTCTAAATCTGTTTGACATAATGAAAATATTTCTTCTTGATCTATACCTACATCTTGTTTGGCATTCTCTAACTCTGTGATGGGTGAAGATTAGATATTATGTAACTTATTCCAAAGTTATTTAGTTGATGAACATTTACCCATTTTTTCATTTACTAAATCATATAGTCCTTCCAAAATGAAATCCATTAGAATTTTGTTATTTCGTTTCAGTTCCTTCTTTGTTGTAGTCGTTATTTTTGAACTATCATATCCTATAAAAAGTGATTGCCAAATATCATACCCATGTTCCTTTAAAAATACTTTCATCCTTCCACTCCATATCTCATAATTTAAACCATTATGACCATTAAACAATGGAACTCCATTCTCATAATAATCCATGATCTCCTTCCAGTAATTATTTCCTAAATGAACCTACTCTAATACCAATTGTTGGATTACTGAGAGGGGGGGTGAATCAGTAATAAGAAATTATACCAATTATTAATCATTTAAACCACAATGTACATTCGTTTACTTATTCAACCATGTTCATTTGTTCATTATCAATAGCTTACTGTATCATAAGCATTAACATTCATCAATGCATAATAAACAATTCAAAACACATTCACACAATGCATAATACACAAATATTTACTTGGAAACCTAATGCACCAAAAAAACCACGGAATTTTTTTCTTATATGTCAAGAATTACATTCAAGGAAGAAATAACCTCCAATTCTCCAGTGACAACTGGAAGGAGGCTCTAACTCCCTAGTTTCTCAGGCTACAACCTAAGGGAAGATCTAACTCTCCAATTCTATGGCTACAACCAGAATGATTCTACAACCCCCTATGTTCTTTGGCTACAACCATAAGGTGGCTAAAACCACCTATCGTTGCCCTATCTAACCTCCCTAAAATATAAGTAGAATGATGGAACCACTTTCACACTATCATTGTGATATATATTGTTGTAAACATATACCAATCTGTGTCACTGACCTGTAATCAAGCTATGTCACTATCATGTAACCAACATGTACTTGTTCCTTTCCTATACCAACAAAACTAAATACACCAACAATGTGTACCAATACTCTCCTCAATATATCAAATCTGATAACATAGATATCATACCCAAAATCCCAATAATATCACTCAAACCATGTGCCAACAATGCACATCAATCATGTACATCAACACTATACAAATATAACCAACAAAATTTACCAATCATGTATCAACAACAAACCAAACTATGCCTCAACAAGATGTATCAAAAGTACCATGTACTTCAAGTATGTATCTCATCCATGTACCCAATCATATACCTCTACCATATACCAATAACATACACCAAGATAACCAACAAGATACTTCTAGCAATGCACCACACTCTCCATAAATAAAATACCATAAATCTTCACATCACCCATGTATCACAACCTCACTATTCTACATCCTCTATCTGTACCAATAACTTCATAAACATACCTCAACCAAAATCCGTCAAACATGAACCAATACTAAATTGTAGTAGTTCTGCCTCATATCAACTCTACAGCAAGCCCTAAACTTCCAAGAGGGCATCCAACAGATTTACAAGGAAAACCCTCAACAAGATTCATAGATTCAACACTACACATATGAAAACCATACATTTTTCTTCTTCTAGCATTCTGTTGCCACGATTTTGTTGCCACAATTCTGCTATCATGAATATCCTATCGCGATTTTTCTGTCATGGTTTTTCTATCCCAATTTTTCTGCCGCACTTTTCTTGCTGCGATTTTTCTGCCGCACTTTTCCTGTCGTGATTTTTATGCTACACTTTCCCTGCTACGATTTTTCTGCCACACTGTTTCTATTGCACTTTTCCTTCCGTGATTTTTCTACCGTACTTTTCCTGCTGTGATTTTTCTGTCGCACTTTTCCTGTCACGATTTTTCTACTGCACTTTTTTTTCCGCACTTTTTCTCTATCAATAATACCTGCCCAAATAACCTTTCATAAAATAGGTATTCAATGATATTCAATAGGTGATAATGGGAGACCCTTTCTCTCTTATTTATACTCTCCAAGTAGCTTCCTCTATAAGTATCAACTTTTGTCCACTTAACCACTTTGTCCACTTAGCCACTTTGTTCACTTAACTTAACCACTTTCCACAAATAGTAAGTTCTCCACTCCTAGTTGCAACTAACTTTTTTATTTAATTTATTTATTTTGAAACTACTTTGACTTATCCATAAATAGTAAACTCACCACTTCTTGTTGCAACCACTTTATTACTTAAATAATTTCTCTCTGCAACCACTTTGACTACTTTATTAT
>JZKD02S1227569.1:54809-67536 GCA_000966675.3 Picea glauca | reverse complement strand
GTTGACCTTCTCCTCTTGTGAGTTTCAACCTTGTGAGCATCAGAAACAAAACTTGCAAACAATCAAGTCTTCAAAACCAGTGCTCTGATACCAAATTGATCTAAAATTGAAGAAGACTTGAAAAACTTGAATAATTATTGCAAGTTAAATGTTATGTGTTTAAAGCAACAGGATCAATTTGCAACACATAAATTAAGGATTACTTATGCAAAATACACATAGATAGCAGCATAAACATAGAACATAAACACATGTGCACAGCAATTGATAAAGGAGTTCACCCCTCTTCTGGGCTACATCTCCTAGTCTAGCTTCCAATGGATCATTCTTATTAATTTCTCAAAACATGCTCAAAAACATGTCTTAAAATGATCAAATTGACAAACCGACTGCTCCAATGGCTTCCTAGTGTCCCAAAACCCCTGTCTGGGATCTTTCGGCACCTCAATCGATCGAAAAATGAAGAAGTTAGGCCTCCTGGAAGTCTCCCTCTTCAAGCTTGTTGTCTCTGGTTCTACAATTCGCACCCTCTTTCAACAAACCTGGCTCACACGCTCATTTAAGTGAAAAAACCCAGCATCAGACGCAACCGCGCCAACGGTACAAACCGTAGGACGGTTAAGGCGCCTCCAGCCCCTAACCGCCTCGGCACCTAGGCATATGGCCATGTGACCTCGCGCGTTGGAAAATGGTGGTTATACCCGTTATAACCATGCCACTTCCAGTTTGGGGTCACATGTGGTTTTAAAATCGCGCCAACATTTAACACACAGTTATATATATGAAACCACGGGTCTTGCTTTCAAACCCCGCCGTACACATTGGTATATGTTATATATAAAATACAATACAATTCGCGCCAAACGGTCGGGCTATAAAATATGTGTTGGGTCATATGTGAATCAAAACAACCACGGGCCGGGGCTTAGCCCCGGCCCGACCCCCCGCCCGATATACAACACATTAAACATAAATATAATTTTTCCTGTAATGATAACAAGGAACAAACGGTGGTGTAATGGCTAGAGAAGGTTCGCGAAGGCATTAGTGTGGGGGGAGGTCTGGGGGTCGAACCCCACGGACTCCCACTATAATTTTATACAACCAAATAAACCAATAATGAGGGGGACACATGGCACCCATGGATTGGACCACGTGTCCTCATGTTACTTGCCACCAACCGAACATGTGTCACCACCCGATTCGCTAGCAACCAAGCAATAAACAACTACCACATCATCGTCGTACGGCCTATATGGTCCTACCACGTCACCATACGGACTATACAGACTGTATGGACAGGTACTGTCAACATTCAAAAATTTTGCCTGTTTGGCTTGGTGAACAGATCACAATATCTTCTCCATACGGACTCCGTTTGAGAAAGTAAATATACCACCGAAATCAGGAAGACGAGATGGACGAAATGGCACTATTTTCATCGCATTCCGAGCACTTTGAAAACTGAGCAAAATTTGATCCCCTGATCACTATCCATCAACCTAAGCCAACTTTCTGACAACATTGACAAAGGATTTCCAGATTCATCATCAGAAGAGCACACCATATCATCCTTAGGAAAATGGGATAGTGGAAGTATTCAATAAGATACTATAACATGCATTGATGAAGGTGTGTAATATAATCTGACACAACTGGGACTTAAATATTCCAGTAGTATTATGGGCGTATAGGACTAAAAGTAATAAGTTGATATGGCATAACCTATTCAAACTAGTATATGGCCAATAAATTGGTGTTCCTATGGAATTCATAGTATCGAGTATGCGCATTGTTGTGCTGAAAAATATTACAGAGTCTAGCGTAGTGGAGAAGAGATTATTAGAGCTAGTAGAACTGGAAGAGGATCGGTTTGTTACAGGTTTCCATCAACAATTTTAGAAAGAACACTAGAAAGAATGGCATGGAAATCACATTAAACAAAATAAATTTCAGACAAGACTTATTTTTTCTTTACGACAGAAATATTTTGCAGCACCCTGAGAAGTTTCAGATGCATTGGTTAGGTCCATATGTGATCAGGTTTGTGATAGATGCAAGTGTTGTTTAGTTGGATAAAGTGAATGGAGAAGTTGTAGAAGGACTGGTTAACTGTAGTTGGTTGAAACTATACAGGGACAGTCGTACTTTTGTGCACTAGTCGAAGCATGCAGTATAAGTACCATAGTACTTGTATTATAATTTATTATAGAAGAGAAAGAAAATGAAAAGAAGAAAATTAATGAAAGAATTTGAAGGGTGAAGTGATGCCTAAGGATAAACGACTAAGTAAATAAAGGAAAAAAGGTCGTAGAGTGTTTTAGCACAAAATTCCACACCTATGTTTGTGTGCCATGGCCTAACCCTTTCCTACTACTTGCTAGACTTTTCCCCCAAAGGACCTCTCAAAATTACTTAAAAAACATGCCCTGAGAGCATATATGTGGGTTTCCCTAGTGCAACACATGGACATATGCGCTTTACCACATTGAAACCTGTGGATTCCCTGAAAATTTGTGAAAAATAAAATAATATTGTGTTTTCGGGCAGGTTTTTTAGTTGGGCTAGTTTCCAAATGACCCTTTCCCATTCTCAATGGAATCCAACTCCCAAAAACTCTTTGGGATGATATAAAACAATCACTGAGGGATAAGGAGAGGTAAATTCCTTTCATACAAATTTATTCTTCTAGTATCTAGCAAGCCTCCCTTCCCTATAATTCTCTAAGAAACATCCCCTCTGGTCTAGAAACTCCTTTTCCAACACTTCTTTCTCATTTTATATGACTATAGAGTGTCTCATTATATCTATTTGAGTCATTGAAGGAATTTTTCTTTGGTTGAGTTGATGTTTTAGGATTCCTAGAAGAACCCAGATAGTTGGCTTCAAGACGGTGTTGGAGGTAGGACAAGGTTGTAACTTTTCCTCTTGTTGTTAATAAAGAATTTTTGTTTCCCTCATTTATGGTCTTCATTATATGTTTATCTATACACTTACTTTGAACATGATTTATTAAATGCACATGCTTTCGAAGACATAACTACCTTTGTAGCAGGACTTGTTTTGTGTCTTTCTTGCAGGTTGGTTCCAGCAGAAGACCGAGAGCTCTTCAACAAATTGGAGATTGGGATCGACATCAAATGGGAGAATAAGGTGTTATCCTTCTCTCTTCTCCATCCCTAACTACTCCTAATAAAGTAGTTTTTTTCTTTATCCTTTGTGTGTTTGTGTTTGAGGGGAGACATTTATCTCCACCACTTAGTCTTTCTCTGTTGTGATCCTGACCCAAGAACACAAGGGATATAATTCCTTAATCAGAATTAATGATGTTCCACTTGTGGTTCTCGTCTAACTCGTTAAACGACGATTTGATAATATTGTGTTTGTTCTTGCGTACTCTGACTGGAGACGTTGCCAAATGGTATATTGAACTTGAGAGGGGGAAGTACTCGACGTTCGGTGATATAGATATGGTTTTCTTAAACCACTTCCAACTCCCTATCTAGTATAATGCCAAGAAAGAATTGTTGGCTAACTTTGAACATCACAATGCCACACACATTTCCAATCACTTTCAAGAATGAAGGAGATGAAAGATCCTTATTAAGGTTGCGGTTCCATCATAGCTCCTCCTTGAATGGTTCCTAAAATCTTTACTCCCATATATTTCAAAAGATGTCCTGACATCGGGAGTGTTTTCAGAGGAGCAAGTGATCTTTCAGGTGCAATAGTTAGATATTTTATACTCTCAGTTAGGAATGCTCTATGAGATTATGTCAAACACACTGCGATCCACCCTCGACTTTTCCAAGCCAAGGTAAAACACACATGTCGATGGTATAGTGGGTTCTGCAAAAAAAAAACTTGCAGACCTGGCCACTAGCCAGATGCAGAAACTTTCCATTCAACAACCTGCGGTCAGTCCAACCACTGTATCAACCGCCCCCACCACCCACTCTTCCTATGTAAATTTGGTGCAAAAAAATTCTCTGAAGGGCCCTCAGCAACCCAGAGAGAAGATAAAATGAAAGGGTAAGAAAGGCGGTGGGGTTAATAACAAAAAATCAGATAAAAATGTTGAAGGGAAAAAGAATGAGAAAAGTAATGTGAAGTTTCCTTGTAAGCTTAGTGACAATGATCACTTTGCTCTGCCCGTGAATGGAAGAAGCCCAGTGGATTATCAAGTTGAATAAACAGCAGCAACCTACTATGTTGCAAAACCCTTTTCCACAAGGGAAAAATGTGCAAGCTGGCTCTTCCAACTTCAACCCACAAGTGTAACGCTCCATATTTTGACCTTAGGTAGTTAGAACATTGTTGTTTAACTAATCTTAATAATTCAAAGTTTAACATTTTTTTGGAGTCAGTTAGACTTTGTTAGACATTGAGATGTGTACCTTTGGACCTATTTGTATGTTACATGATATATGCTCATGAAAATGATAGTTATTTGATTATTTAAACATGAAAATTAAAATGGGTAAGTCTGGTACATGTATACCAATTCAAGTTATGTTGTGAATGTATAATAGATGCAATGCATGATGTAAATAGGAATACATTTCTTAATTGAGCGTCAATGCAAATATGGATTCTTATATAAATTTGTGATGTATCTGCATCAATATGTGTTAGTGGTGAACTAACCTACAGGATGATGAGCTATGTGATAGCCAAATGACTATAGTATTGAGGTCACTAGGATGTCGTAGACATCAAGAAGATATTGTATGATATAAGTCGTACTTACTATTTAATTTATGATTCAAAATATTACTATGATCTATGGTAAGTGTGGTTTTGACAGGATGCACAACTTACCCAAAGTGGATGTTTGATGACGTGACTCTAAGAATAGTAGTTGCATAGTATGGCTTGATGTAGGGTGTTGACCCTAGTTCTATGAGGAGGGGTGGAGGTATTTCCCATTGTTTATCCTCCAAAACCTAGAGTCATGGGAGGGTTTTCTGAAGTCACGCTCCCCTAGATGTGTGATGATGACTGCTAGTTGCCTATTGGGGAAGCTTGGTCGAGATGTATGACACTTCCGCTTACGGGTTCTATCTGGAGTTAGGTCAATATAATTGACACTCCATCTTAGTCCAACAGAGGAAAGGATAGGATGGAAGATGGAAGTAGGTTAGGAAGGAAGGATGCTTCGATGTAGTTGAGAATATTGATTGGGGATTAGAGATGCCACTATTGTTTACTCACTTGGTTCCTACCATGTTTAAAACCCTCTTTGATTTCCTAATGATATTTTAAGTGTGACAAAGAGTTATTGATGAATTGGTGTAATTTAGTTCGTTAAGATTATTAAATGATGCATTATTTGATCTATTGCCCTACATGTCTTGGTGAAAATATAGGAAATATACACTAGAGGCAATGATTGTTTATCGTTGGTACATGCATGAGATATGTGTATGCTAGCTACGCACACATAACCTACCCATGTACACTAGTATAAGTAATTAATGTATTAATTATTAAAGTAAATTATTAACTATTTAATTGAATGTTTATTGAATATGTAAATTATATTGCATACAAATATCTAGAAGCATTAAATAACTTCTTGACTTTAATAGATGGTGGGTGTGATGAATTAAATGAGCATGTTAGGATGTTATGTACATTTTGGGGAAAATTATCAAATAACATTTATTAGCTAGCACGAGAATAAAGACTTTTTATTTTATTTGTTGTTGTTTAATGCAAGTCATTTATATTTAGTTTTATTTTAATATTTTCCAAAAATATCTAGATAAGGGAAGTTGATGGATAATAATGAGGGTGGTTGAGGAGACTTGGGGAAGTGTGTATGGAAACTTGATAAATAGGTAGAAGAAGTAGAGAGGATGGGGAGGATGAAGAGTTTGAGCATGATGAGAGGTTGTGAAATTCTTGGAAGATATAATTCTTCTGATAGTCTTCTTTGAGCATTTGTGATTTGTTGTTCTTGGAGTCACGGGCATGGAGGGCTAAGAAAATGAAAGGTTTCTTGGAGCAAGGAAGCTGGCTAGGCTCCTAGTTAGCAGGGAGGATTCCATTGTTTCACTCTGGGAAAGCGGGAAAAGAATGCTTGGAAGTGCCTAGGACTACATTGCAATTGATGAGCTTTGACAAACTAAGGAAGAGCTATTTTTTAGTGGTATTTGTTGTTGATATTTTGTATACACTTTTGTTTTAAGTTGCAAATTTTAGAGTTAACCTATTGCTTATTTTATCATGCTATTTAGATTTATCGTTGAGAAAATGTAGAAGAATTGTGTAAATGAAATGAAATTATGTTAAAGCAAAGTTGTTATTGTGTATGTATAAAATGAAGGATTAATTGCTTAGCATCCTATAGAGGGGTGCTACAACAAGGGGGCACTTCAAGTGCTCCCCCCTCTGACGGATATAAAGGAGTAGTAAACATGCTTAATTCCTTGAAGCTAAAATATGTAGAATTTTCGATGAGAAATCAAAACTATGATAACCCTGAGTCGACGGAGAAAGGGAGAAAAACTTCATAGGATTAGGCCCCCCTCCACATAGAGAGGCCTGAGAAAGAAGTAGTTCCACCCATACCGAAGGTAGTTTAAAAAAGGATGACACATAACCATAATGCACGAGTCGCTCCCAATTATTCACTTGTGGAGGACTTGGCTTAGATGCCTTGTGCTATGTTCGCTTTAGAGGTTCTCCAAATTTTCCCTTTGCAGCGTACTACATTGTTAGTTTCAATAGGAGCTACAAACTCTGCTAGTCATCTCATTATGAAGTTTTATGCTATAGATGTGTGACCACGCCTTCCATATCACGTAGTCCTTCAAATAGGGGTTGTTTGTAACAATCTCTTAGTTAAGAGAATTGCCATTGATGAAGGAGCTTCCATGTGCGTGATGTCTTTGTCATGCTGGAAAGTCATCGATTCTCTTCAACTTACCCCTTCTCCTACATTCTTGATTGCTTTCGATGAACGCGCATTGCGGACACATGGTCTAATTCCTTCATGTCTAGTCACTCTAGGGGGGAAGTTTGTTTGTATAGAGTTTCAAGTAGTCGATGCGCCACTCAACTATAATATTTTGTTAGGAAGAAGTTGGACCTACGCCTTGATAGGTGTCATCCCAAAAAAAATTCAGATTATATGCTTTCCCGATGAGGGAAGGATCATGACTATCGATCAGGTGGCATCCAACCTTTTTAATGCAGAAGCTAATTCGAGATCTATGGTCCCTTTGAGTGAAAACTCTCAGGCGGCCACTGAGAGCATCAGTTGTGGGATGTACCCTTCACTAATGTGATCTTTTGATATCCCAGCATCAATTCCATACATTCTAGATACACTGGTTAATAGGGTCGCTTTACTTAGAATGGTGTATACACGGGACCCATGGACCCTTCCCTCGCCATCCAATATGGTTGAAGGCCAATTTCATGTAGGAATGGCCAAACCTTTGTCTACAGTTGATATATCTTATCGATCCATTCAGTAGGCCACCGCACACCTAGATCAAACTCCAACAGTCACGGAGGAGGATGATCTCTTTCCTATGCCTATCTGGGCTCAAAAATCTTAGAACTCTCAATACTGTTTAGATATTGTCTTTCCTTCCAACAAAAAAATTATGGAGGTGATGGTCGAAGCTGAAAGGCCTTGGGAGGATTTGCATCATAGATTGTATTTCCTCCCAAAACTCAATCGAGTTGAGTGGAGATTTCAAGTCAACCATGGTTGGAAGTGTTTATGGAGATCTCAATCCTTTGGCTAGACATGGTGTCTATGCTAAGGGAAACATGGGTAAGATATTGAAAATGATCCCAATCAACATTTATAGAAATCCTGAAGTTGTTGAAAATGTCTTTATCCGAGCAGAATGCTCACAGGACAAGATCACTCAATATACAACACTCTTTAAGGAGTTTAGAGACATGTCTGCATGGTCTTACGAGGAAATTCTTGGCATTGATCCTTGGATAGTTCAACATGAAATACAAACCGATGAAAATGTAAAACCAAATCATTAGAAGTTAAGACTTGTGAACCCAACAAAGGCAGTGGAAATAAATGAGAACGTCGAAAAGTTTCTCAAGGGAGGATTTATCTACCCAATTCCTCTTACTGAATGAGTCTAAAACCCTATTCCCATTGATAAGAAGCAGGGCATAATCCGTGTTTGCATGGATTTTAGGGACTTGAACAAGGCATGTCCTAAGGATAACTTCTTGACACCATTCAATGATAAAATCTTGGATGAGTGTGTGGGGCATGATATTTTCTCGTTTATGAATGGTTTTTCTGGCTACAACCAAATTGAAATTCGTTTGGAAGACCAACACAAGATGAGCTTCATATGTCCTTGGGATACGTTCACTTATAGGAAAATGTTGCTTAGTCTTAAAAAAGATGGTGTAACATTCCAGTGGGCCATGATGTTTTACTTTCATGAATTAAAACTCATAGTGGAGGAATATTTAGACGATCTCATGGCTCACTCATGAAACAGGGCACAACATATATTAGACCTCCACTTAGTTTTCGAATGGTGTTGTTTCTATAGTATCTGACTGAATCCACACAAGTGCATTTTTTGTGTGACCTCTGGTCGTCTTTTGGGATTCATCATTTTGACAAAAGGGATCATGGTTGACCCTTTGAAGGTTGAGGAAATCACTCAGTTGACTCCCCCGTGCACTATCAAACAACTACAGAGCCTACAAGGAAAGAAGAATTTCCTCATGCATTTTGTTTTGAACTATGTTAACATAACAAAGGGATTTATGTGCCTTTTAAAGAAAGGGGTCCCATTTTGTTGGGACAAAGCCACACAATGTTATTTTGATGCTTTAAAGAAGGTGTTGGTTTCAAATCCATTCTTTAGTCCCCCAGATTACAATCATTACTATTTGTTGTATTTCATAGCAAGAGATTCTTCGATCAGCATGGTTCTAGTTCAGTAGGATGATGAGCTCCAAGAGCATGTCATCTATTACTTGAGACACACTCTCATGGGTCTTGAACTTAGATATTTTCATGTGGAGAAATTGGCGCTAGCATATTTTCATGTTGTGCAGCTCTTCTAGCATTACATTCTATTACGAAAGACAACTATCATTGCCGTAGTCAATCCATTTCAATATGTTTTGACCAGGATAATTATTAGGGGGAAGTACAAAAAGTGGATTATTGTGCTTCAAGAGTGGTGCAACCCCCCTTTCCTCCTACGGATTTTGAGACCTCCCACTCTTGGATATTCAAACTCCTTGAAACGAATTGGCTCTCCGAGCCTTCAACAGACCCTAAACAATCAATACACACAGGTCCCTTCGATGTTACCTGCAGGTCTAGGTTACCCGCGACGCTGCTATGTGGTGTTAGGCAACATCAGCCTTGTGAGTGCTAGCCATGTGCTAGACTCTTCCTCTTATGTGACCATGGGTTAGCTCTTTGCGACTTCGGTCTTGGGAAATATGGAAACCTCCGCCTTTGGTTCTTTTCGAAATGATTTCCTCTAAATTGTTGGATCTCTGTCACGTGTCTCTGTGGATCTGATGGTCCAGTTGTACTTTGGGTTTTTCGACTTCGTGAAATTTTACCTATTACACATGCAACTCCTTTGGACCTCTATATCCTAGATTTTCTAATCCATTGTGATGTGTCTCCTCACAGCCAACGGTTAGAATTCGCTTCATGACTTAGGCGATCCCTCTTCTCGACACTTTTGAACACTCTGAACTCTGAAATGTCAAAGTGTTTTACGGCTAACCTCTGTACAACGTTTCCCAGATCTGATGGTCTAGAATGACCTCAATCCCTCCTGGATGGATCTCTCTCATTAACCTTGGAAAACCTTAAAGGATTCATCCCTTTGAATATTTCTCATCTCTCTCCCTCCTAAACTTGTTCCCCCTTGAACTTTTGCCTCCTTAGAGTGCTCTCTTCGACACTTAGTCAAATTTCAAACTGTGTCCTCCTTACAATAGGTCTTCCTCCACAACTTAGTTTCTCTATGGATGGGTTTCGCTACCCTTCCTGAGCTTCTGAGTCAAAAGAATCTGTCGTGAACTCCTTGCGGACAAACTTCCTTCAATCTTGAATTTGAAGGAAAATTGTGCACTCCTTGCAACAGTCCTTCCACGCTCTATTGTTCCCTCTGAATTGAGTGAGGTTCCTTCTACCCGCACTCTCAAACTGTCTCTACTAAAATTTATAAGTAAAAGTGGGCTCTTTCATGCACACCTTGCAGACATTATGCACTCCTTGCACATACAAAGTTCACGTTATATCTTCTGAGCTTATGAATTGAAACAGATTATGTCAATGCACTCCTTGCAGACGCTATGCACACTTGAAGTTTCTCATAAAAGAGAAACAATTGAAACTTATTTAAATCTTCATAGATTCATACATTCAACCATGTAAATGCATTCATAAACACAAGAACAAGAAATAACAGAGAATTGCAAATAAAGAGAAGTTCTACCATTCATTCATTCATTCAGATAGACATAGAAACACCAGACATTTGGGACAATGATCCTCTATTATATTCAATCAACTGAAATATACATGTGTTTATAAAATGCTTCTCAGTATCTCTCAACTCTCAACTACAAAGGCAACAACTATCAAACAACTAGAATGCCAACAACCTCTTCTGGGAAACAATAGAAATATTTATACAAGAGGGCCCTTCGAGCCTTTCCCTCCAAATACTCTAGATTTATCCTATCGAAATAAAAGCATTCAAATACTTAGAATTTATTACAATAAATATTTGTGATAGAAGGATAAGATCGAACACATCGAATTTGTACTGCATGTAACTTTATTAAAATAAAATATAATCTACAATGATCTCTTGCGATCGTCTAGCTCCAAAACATTAAAGATGCTCATAAATTCCAATCCCTTTCAAAAGGTTTGTGTGATACGCCTTCCTTTTCAAATGCTAAACAATTGGGCCAATGGCCTGGGAACTCCTATGACATGTTGATGCATGCCTATGGGGAGCTCGTTGATGGTTTCCATAGGTACATTTCACATTAGGGCCTCAAACTTCCAGCCCACACTACGTAAAGTCATCACTACATCGTCTCTTAGTCTTACCTATTCTCTACCTCATTGACTATGTCGTAGGATATTAGCCAGTCTCATGGGTGCTCTGTATGCATAAAAGTAAAGTGCTTTTTAGTACGTTGGATCTCACCAAAAATTTATAGATAGTTATATATTTTCAAAAATTAAAAATTAAATAACACAAAATGAAAGGTTACATATGTCGCATTGCTCATCTCCAACGGGGATGATGATGTCATGGTCATTGGTGAATCCAATGCCCACATATGGTTAGTCCTCGATGAAGGGAGTTTGTCGCTCCCACCAACTGAAGAAGTTGTTATCAAAGGGGTTGTAAATTTTTCCATCTCTTAAGAAAGCTATGAGCTCGGTCCATCGGACCATGGTTGGTCATGGTCGTAAGTGTCCTCGTATATTTATCCATGATCTCATCATGGACACACGCTCAAAGAAAAATGTTCATAGGATTCTACCAAAGAAAAATTTATATTCTTTCCCAAGATTGTAGTCTGTCAGTTGTGCTTTCATGTCGTTCAGCATAATGGTGCTCCAGTCATACATTAGAGAGTGTAGGCATTCAACCCCATAATGTATTTTTTCTCATGATTCCAAATGTAAATATTTGGACCCCATGATCTGAACCAAGGTGTATAGAATGACTCGGAGGCTCAAGTTGGTTTTTTTTTAATTGGCATTTGTGAGCCACTCCTCTTGGTATCGGCTATGGGTAAAATCATGAATCTGGGTAACACTTTTGTGACAATCGGGTCTCCAAAATTTCTAGCGGCAATTTTTCGGCCGAACAAATGTTTCTTTCGGCCGAAATATTTTTCGGCCGAAATATTTTCACGTTAAATTTAACGGTGCCCTCGAAATTCATGTACAATGTTTTTTGGATGAATTATTTTCCCGTGGTAAGCATATTTCGGCCGAAATACTTTTCGTCCAAAACGTTTATTTTTAACGGATTCCCTTAAAAACTAGGTTTCAACCGAAAGAATATTTCGGCCGAAAACTTGAAAATGAGATTGTTTGCAGGAAACTGCAAATTCTCTCCATCTTACTTCATCTTTGGAGGTAGCAGACTCCTACAAATACTCATAATTTAGTTTGAGAATTGATACCAACATTTTTAAAATTGAATCTTCTTTCATTGGGTATAATTTGTTTTCATTTTCATTGTTTTTATCTAATTTTATTTAATTTTATAAAAAAAATCACTGTATAATATTTTTAGGTGAGATTATGATTCTGTGAAATGAAAAATCCATATCTCTAAAAATACACAACGGAAAATTATGGAAAATTTATATTCATAATTGTTAAACTGTTCTCTTCAAAAGGGTATTTTTAGATTTTACTTTTAAGTAAAAATTAAGATAGATACAAGGTGTAGAAAAACACGTGTTTAAAATCTGCAATGTTTTCATCTTGGTGAACTTAAAAAAATTCTAGAAATTATAATATTCATCCGTTAGATTCAAAATTATAGTCATAATAAAATAGAGTCCCTGTAGATTGTTGCAGTATATTTCATTTCCTAAAAACATAAGTTTAATAATAGATACATTGTTGTGGAAAACAATAACTCATTATCATTCCTTTCATGTTTAAGGAACATACTGTTAAACAATTGTCAAATTGACATATCAAATC
>JZKD02S1227569.1:35587-48016 GCA_000966675.3 Picea glauca | reverse complement strand
GATTTATGTGTGGTATTATTTGTTGCTCTGCTACTCATAATTCCTACAGACTTCGGCTCATTTATTCAGATAGTGTAGACTTGTACCACGATGGATCATAGTGAAGTCTTCGGGTGAAGTATGAGCATCAAATATTTTGTGCTCCTTCCCGACTCATATGGTGCCACCTCATAGATTGGTACTCACATAGGATCAAATTATCCTATGTTGTTGACTTTGAGACATAGCTCCATTGTGTATCTATTTGTGGCTATGATCTACTTTGACATGGATCCACTATGTATTCTTCGTGGCCATTCTTGCTACTTCATATACATCACATGGATCCACTATGTACTATTTGTGGCCATGGAATTTAACTGTATTTTCTATATGTCGTGGATCTGTAGTGTATTTGCTTTGGTGGCCATGCTTACATCACTCCTAAGCATCAGTATGCCCGACTTGGGAAACAAAACTCTTACTTTCTCCTTGCTGACAATTATTGTTTTTGGATTAGTTGTTTGGGAACTTCCATGGATTCTTTGATTGATCCTCGCCTCTCAGAGTTCATAATGTATTTCGGCCATCATTTTTCTCTTCTAACCTTACACATTAGGGGGCATTTGTTATAGCACAAAATTTCACACCTATGCTTTTGTTCCATGGGTTAACCGTTTCCTACTGCTTTCTAGACTTTTCCCCCAAGGACCTCTAACAATTACTTTAAAAACATAGCCTAGGAGCATATTCGTGAGTTTCCCTAGTGAAACATGTGTACATTCGCGCTTTACCACATTGAAACCCATGTATTCCCTCAAAATTTGTGAAAAATAAAATAATCTCACGTTTTCGGGCGAGTTTTTTAGTTGGACTCGTTTCCCAAAGACCCTTTCCCATACTTAATGGAATCAAACTCCCCAAAATTGATGCAGGAGCATCTCTCCATGTTAGCCAGTCAGCCAGCCAGCCCACGTCATCGCACGCATTCAATGGGAAGAGGCGCAGCCTCATTTCAAATTTGAAATTGAATGTAATTAATGTTGTAGGTTGTTGAGCCATGGAGTCATGCCTTTTCACAGGCATTAGAGTATATAGCCTTGAATGTTTGTAAGGATGAGATCTAGATCCGATTCTGGACTAGACAGTCCATTGAATGTAATTGAATAGGGTAGGTGAGTTTGGAGGGAAGAGCTCAAAGAGCCCCCTCGTGTAAAAGATCCGGAGATCTTCTTTGTATTATCATAGTAGTGGTAGAAGAGTAGGCAGAGAGAGAGTAGAGAAGGAGCCGAGACTCTGTTAAAGTCCGTGCTTAGAACACCTTTGTAAAGAGGCATTTTTATTAATACAAACAGAAGCAGTTTTTCCTACAAGTATTTCTGTGTTGAATGAATGTCTATGTGTGTTCTTTTGTATGTTATAGATGTATGTTAGGAATGCATTTGCAAGGGTTGTTTGATTTCAGGGTTAGAGGTCTTTGAGGCTTCACACCAGGAGGGTGTGACAGAACGCTGCAAGTTCTGATAGCCGTGCACAGAGGGTGCATTTCTGAATTCTGCGGGTTCACACAAAGGTGTGCCAGGAGAGCACAACAACTGAAATCATCAACTCAGAGGATGACCTCAAGGTTGCTAAATACCTTGGAGATAAGGCTATGTATGAGAGACACAGTTGCAGACAAAAACTTTGATGTGAGTTTTGTAGAGCTCTGCCAAGTGGGCATTGAGCATATGCACAGGTTGCATTGAAGAAGAACTCTGTTGTGAGTTCAAGGAGAACCAGAATCACTAAGGATTCTGTGAGCTCTGCCAAGAGAGCATTGAGCAAGTGCATAGGGTGCACAGGAGAGGACAGAACTGCTAGATGTTCTGTGAGAAGACACTCTGCCAAGTGGGCATTGAGTAGATGTGCAGATAGAGCACAGAAGGAAGAACTCTTTGAGTTTTGAAATTGAAGAAGAGTCCATAGAGGGATCTTCGCAGGGTTGTTGAACACCCTGAAAGACTCAGCAATAGGTTGCTTGAGAGAAGGATTGCCAAGAGGGCATTAGAAATTCTCCATCTGAAGGAGAAGGAGAAAAGGACCGAGTTCCTTAGAAGTCTAAGTAATGGGAAATCTCAGAAGAGATAGCACTTTGCGTGCAAAGACTCTGCAAGGAGCACAGAAGTCAAAGAATTCTTTAAGGATTCGAAGGGATAAAGATCAGGAGGAACATCGTCGTTGAGAACGTAGGTGAGACTCAAGGTAAAGAGTTCATAGAGGAGAGGAGCAAAGGTTGAGGCCTTTTGCACTTGGAGAATTCTTCCAAGTCCGGGAAGAAAGTGCAGAAGCTCAGGAGGAAGCATAGCTACCATCGGATTAGCCGAAGAGATCTGAACTGTTGAAGTTTCCATGTCCAGGAAGCAGTGGGAGGAGTGCACAGGAAGACAAGGTCTAAACCGTCAGATCTTAATCAGAAAACTCGATAGTCGTTGGATCTGTCAGGAGTTGCATGAGGGTTAAGCCTTCGTGAACAGAGGAGAAAGTCCCAAAGAGTGCAGAGTTATTGGGATTTTGGACTTCAGGATTTCGAAGGTCCTCATGATGAGAGGTCAGGACACTTCACAGTGAAAATCCTGAAATAGCAAAAGGATCGCAGTCATCCGTTGGAAGGAGGACATGTGTCGCGAGATCACCCACATCGTAATTTCAGACATCGAGAAATAGAAGAGGAAGGAATATTTCGACTTCACACCTGGCGAAGTCCCAAAACGATCTAGACCGTCCATCCGTGGAGGACACGTGGCGGAGATCGAGAGTCCATCGGGATTTTGGATACCGAGGATTCGAGTTGACAGAGGAGATTATTTCATAGGGGTTCATAAGTCACGAAATCGTGAAATGACGAGGACCATCCATCTGAAGGAGGACACATGGCAGCAATCCAGGATTTCGGGGAAATTCCCGAAAGGAAGAGTCCATCGGGATTTCGGAGTTCAGGGAATTCGGGAGTTCTGTTGACAAGAGATCGGGCTCTCGTATTGATAAGTCCTGAAGGGAATAAGACTGTGGTCTTATGAGAAGTGGTCATACAGGCCAAGGCATATCCCAGGGGGATAATTGTTGATTGAAGCCTTATCGGCATTTCGGGAGATCAAGGGGATAGAGGTTCTCGACATGAGAACTCTGTGAGTCCTGAAACCTGAAATTCATGGTCGTGTACAGAAGACCGTGAGTAGGGAAGAAGGACCTGTGGATCGGAAATTCAAGATTCCAGTGAGGAATCAAAAGAGTTGCTTCGGCTCGGGGAAGTGAATGAACGATCCTGTGAGAGGACTTCAGCCTGAGGGTCAGAAGGGGTCTGCGAGGCATCATTTGTGGTATCAAAGTGAGATTTCATCTGTATATTTCAAGTGGAGCGAGAAGGCAAAGTAAGAAAGAGTGTTGGAGATTATGTGATGGTTGTTTGCAGGTAGGAAACAATCAAGGAGACAGTCAGGAAGACTGAGGAAGAGGATGGAAACACTCAAGGGTGCAGAATGACAGCAGCAGGTTTTCCAGGAGGGCAGAAAGATACAGCAAGATGGCTACAAAATTCTATACGAGTGCTGGAAGGAAAGACCCAGAGCTGATGAGAAAAGTTGAATGGGATAAATAACTTGTCGAGATGAGGGCAAGGATGGATGAACTTGCATTTGAGATGCAGCAGAATTCCAAGTCGAGATGGGTATATGAATGGCCCATGAGGACGAAAGAAAAATGGCCAGTCAAGGAGTTGATGGCTAGAAGACAGCGTAGGTTGTTAAGAGGATGGTTGAGGCATGCTGAAAACCTCGACGGACCTGAGGAGATGGTTCAAGTATGTGAACCAGAGACTGGGAGAAACCTCGGTAGTGAGGATGAATTGGGATCAGATGAAGATCTCAAGGATTGTCAAGAAGACAGTCAGGAAATTCCCAATTTTCAAGAGGGCAAAGAGTTGAGGTCACTGTGGGATCTCACAGACTGTCATGAGGACAGCTGGGGAATTTCACATTGCCAGGAGGGCAATGATATGAGGTCACTGCGGGATCTCATGGACTGCCAGGAGGGCAGCAGAAAGTTTCCAATTTGCCAGGAGGGCATGGGAACAAAAATGAGGCTATCTAAGAGTCTCATGGACTCAGAGGTGAGTTCGAATCAGCCCAAGGAGCTGACATAGCAGGTGAGATTAGAGAAGAGTTTGGATCAGCCATAGTAGCTGATAGAAAAGAAATATCAGAGGAGTCTTATAATGATTGGAGGAATTCAGATATTCCTACCACGTATCCAAGATGAGGCAGAAATTTGTGTTACCGATGAAGCAGCGACAGCAGAAGAAGACCAGCCAGTCGTGACTGTCAAAGAAGAAGAGCAGGCAGATGTGGTACTCACTCCATGGGAGATGGAGCTAGAGATGTTGGAGGATTGGTTGAACAATCTAGAGCAAGCAAAGGATAATTCTAAGGAATCGCTCAAAGACTTCAGCCAGGGAGATGAATTTGTGAAGACTGCAGTACCGAGGTATGCAGCAGATAATGAAGAGAAATTCCAGGTTGAGGAGCAACTGGGCAAAGTTGGAATTCAGTCGGCAGGAGAAATAGTAGAAGAAGAAGTTGAATAGTAGTTCAGTGAGGAGACTGTGGAGATGAAGTATGCAGCAGAGTGGACACTTAGTTCCACAGAAGATAAAGGAGATGACATGGGAGATCATGATGATCTGCCCATCTGTAGAAAGAAAATGCAGTTGATAATACTGCATGAACAGAGCCAGCCATTGCAACAGCTGGATGAGGTGATAGAAGACATCATAAGGTTTATGTTGAGATCAACAGAGACTCCCAGCAAGGAGAAGCTGGGCACAAAAGTTGCAGCAGCAGCAGTGCAGCAGAAGAAGCAGCAGTAGGGAGATGGAGCAGATAAACAGCTCCAGAAATTTGTTTGGGATCCAGGAGGATTTCAATAGCTAATATGGGAAGCTCATGAGCAGAATCTCATGAATTTTACAGCTGAGGAGTATGATGTAGGATAATCTCTCCACGTCATCTAGCCAACCAACCAGCCCACGTCAGTGCACGCATTCAATGGGAAGAGGCGCAGCCTCATTTCAAAATTGAAATTGAATGTAATTAATGTTGTAGGTTGTTGAGCCATGGATCCATGCCTTTGCGCAGGCATTAGAGTAGATAGCCTTGAATGTTTGTAAGGATGAGATCTAGATCTGATTCTAGACTAGATAGCCCATTCAATGTAAATGAATAGGGTAGGTGAGTTTGGAGGGAAGAGTTCAAAGAGCCCCCTCATGTAAAAGATTAGGAGATCTTATTTGTATTATCATAGTAGTGGTAGCAGAGTAGGCAGAGAGAGAGTAGAGAAGGAGCCGAGACTCTGTTAAAGTTCATGCTCAGAACACCTTTGTAAAGAGTCATTTTTATTAATACAAACAGAAGCAGTTTTTCCTGCAAGTATTTCTGTGTTGAATGAATGTCTATGTGTGTTCTTTTGTATGTTGTAGATGTATGTTAGGAATGCATTTTCATGGGTTGTTTGATTTCAAAGTTAGAGGTATTTGAGGCTTCACACCAGGAGGGTGTGACAGAACATTGTGGTTTCTGATAGTCGTGCACAGAGGGTGCATTTCTGAATTCTGCGGGTTCAGACAAAGGCGTGCCAGGAGGGAACAACAACTGAAATCATCAACTCAGAGGAAGACCTCAATGTTTCTAAATACCTTGGAGATAAGGCTGTGTATGAGAGACACAGTTGCAGATAGAAACTGTGCTGTGAGTTTTGTAGATCTCTGCCAAGTGGGCATTGAGCATATGCACAAGTTGCATTGAAGAAGAACTCTGCTGCAAGTTCAAGGAGAACCAGAATCACTAAGGATTCTGAGAGCTCTGCCAAGAGGGCATTGAGCAGGTGCATAGGGTGCACAGGAGAGGACAGACCTGTTGGATGTTCTGTGAGAAGACACTTTGCCAGGTGGGCATTGAGTAGATGTGCAGATAGAGCATAGAAGGAAGAACTCTTTGAGTTCTAAAATTGAAGAAGAGTCCATAGAGGGATCTTCGCAGGGTTGTTGAACACCCTGAAAGACTCAGCAATAGGTTGCTTGAGCGAAGGATTGCTAGGAGGGCATCAGAAATTATCCATCTGAAGGAGAAGGAGAAAAGGACCGAGTTCCTTAGAAGTCTGAGTAATAGGAAATCTTAGAAGAGATAGCACTTTGTGTGCAAAGACTTTGCAAGGAGCGCAGAAGTCAAATAATTCTTTAAGGATTTGAAGGGATAAAGCTCAGGAGGAACAGCGTTGTTGAGAACGCAGGTGAGACTCAAGGTAAAGAGTTTGTAAAGGAGAGGAAGGTTGAGGCCTTTTGCACTTGGATAATTCTTCCAAGTCTGGGAAGAAAGTGCAGAATCTCAGGAGGAAGCATAGCTTCCGTCGGATCAACCGAAGAGAT
This sequence comes from Picea glauca, assembly GCA_000966675.3. NCBI lineage: Eukaryota > Viridiplantae > Streptophyta > Pinopsida > Pinales > Pinaceae > Picea > Picea glauca. Next base: position 41,580 of record JZKD02S1227569.1, on the reverse strand, counting down.
ATGGACCGTTGAAGTTTCCACGTCCAGGAAGCAGTGGGAGGAGTGCACAGGAAGACAAGGTCTGAACCGTCAGATCTTAGTCAGAAAACTCGACAGTCGTTGGATCTGTCAGGAGTTGCACAAGGGTTAAGCCTTCATGAACAAAGGCAAAAGTCTTGAAGAGTGCAGAGTTATCAGGATTTCAGACTTCGGGATTTCGGAGATCCTGATGACGAGAGGTCGGGACACTTCACAGTGAAAGTCCTGAAATAGAAAAAGGATCGCAGCCATCCATTGGAAGGAGGAAACGTGTCGCGAGATCACCCACATCAAATATTTGGACATCAGGAAATAGAAGAGGAAGGATTCTTTCGACTTCACACCTGGCGAAGTCCCGAAATGATCTAGACCATCCATCCGTGGAGGACACGTGGCGGAGATCGAGAGTCCATCGGGATTTCGGATACTGGGGATTCGAGTTGACAGAGGAGATTGTGTCACAGGGGGTCATAAGTCACGAAATAGCGAAACGACGAGGATCGTCCATCTGACGGAGGACACGTGGCAGCAATCTAGGATTTCAGGGAAATTCCCGAAAGGAAGAGTCCATCGGGATTTTGGATATCAGGGAATTCGGGAGTTCCGTTGACAAGAGATCGAGCTCTCGTATTGATAAGTCTCGAAGGGAATAAGACTCTGGTCTTATGAGAAGTGGTCATACGGGACAAGGCATAGCCCAGGGGGCTAATTGTTGATTGAAGCCTTATCGGCATTTCGGGAGATCAAGGGGACAGAGATTCTTGACGTCAGAACTCTGTGAGTCCCAAAACCCAAAATTCATGGTCATGTACAGAAGACCGTGAGCAGGGAAGAAGGACCTGTGGATCGAAAATTCGAGATTCTAGTGAGGAATCAAAAGAGCCACTTTGGCTCGAGGAAGTGAATGAACAATCCTGTGAGCGGACTTCGGCCCGAGGATCAGAAGGGGTCTGCGAGGCACCAAAAACTCTTTGGGATGATATAAAAAAATGATTAAGGGCTAAGCATAGGTCAAGTCCTTTCATGCAAATTTATGTCATTAGTATCTAGAAATCCTCCCTTCCCTATAATTCTCTCAGCAGCATCCCCTTTGGTCTTGAAGCTCCTTTACCAAAACTTCTTTCTCAGTTTATATGACTATAGGGTGTCTCCTTATCTCTATTTGAGTCATTGAAGGAATGTTTCTTTGGTTGAGTTGATGCTTGAGGATTCCTGGAGGAACCCAGATAGTTGGCTTCAAGACGGTGTCAGAGGTAGGACAAGGTTGTAAATTTTCCTCTTACTATTAATAAAGAGTTTGTTTTCCCTCACTTATGGTATTTATTGTATGTTTATCTATACACTTACTTTGAATCTGATTTCTAACATGCACATGTTTTTGATGACATAACTACCTTCGTAGTAGTACTTGTTCTATGTCTTTCTTGCAGGTTGGTTCCAGTGGAAGACCAAGTGCTCTTTGACATATTAGAGCTTGATATCGACATCAAATGAGAGAATAAGGTTCTCTCCTTATCTCTTCTCCATCCCTACCTACTCTTAATTAAGTAGTTGTTTTCTTTATCCTTTGTTTGTTTGTGTTTGAGGAAAGATATTTGTCTCTTCCACTTTGTCTTGCTCTACTGTGATTCTAACCCAAGATCACAAGGGATAAAATCCTTTAATCACAAAGATGTGGAAAGAGGAAGAAACTATGCATGGGAATGAATATTTAAGTGCGATAAATATATGTTTAGAGGGAGAGAAACGCATTAATGATCATACATGATAGGACAATCATTAAAGAGCGATCATAACGGTGAAGTAGTGGAGATGCATAGCCATGAATGGAAAGAATCGATGAGACTGTGACAGACTGGAAAGATCTCAACCATGATCTGCAGAATAAGCCAAATTTCCTCTATGATATGGAAAAAATCGAATGTGAAGTACAAGTTGGATTAAACTATAGGTTTGGATGCAAAGAATAGAAACATTTGGTGATAATTGATAAAAGAAGTTGAAGGGTCGAAAAAAATAGATTATTGTTATTTGAGTATTTATAGAGAGAAGTAAAAGTAGAGAGCTGAGTGAACATAGATAGAGCCGAAGAAGTTGGTTTCCAAGCGAATAGTTGCAGAGAGAAATGGCACCACAAAATACAGGAGAAGCTTTGTCACAACCAAAGAAACAACACACCAGGAAGACATTGATACCTGTGACAAAGGAAACACTAAGAGAATTAGCATCAGGGTCAACACCAGTTCAATGTCCAAGGGATTATGTACCACCAAGGAGGTAGAAAGAAAAGCAGGTGAAGTTACAAAAAGAGAAGACGTATGAACTTGTAGAGCCAAAAACTCCACAAGGTGGATCATTAAGGAAGATATGCTAGGCGTAGTAGGAATCCTAAGGTATGTAGATCATGACTTGACAGAGGTGAAGAATTTTCTAGAATTGGCTTGAGATAAGTACAGAAGTGTAAGACTCACCCCAGTTTCACAAGCAATCATAATAGAACCACAGGAATGGACAACGAGGCTGGAAAAGACAGGTATTGTGAACATTTTTTATATTCTGCATTTTGTAAGGAGCGCATAGATAAATGTTTGTGTCAAGTTATTTCTTAATTGTGCGCATGGAGGATTTCTATGGTTATATATACTGGTATCCATGGACACATATTTGATTGCACGAATAATCGGTTTTCCATCAAAAGGAGAAGACCCATCACTATTATTCACAGACAAGACAAAGGAGAAAGGATTGGCAGAAATAATGAAGGACAAGTATGGAACATTTAGAGGTGAATGTGGTTTGGATGTTGCAATCATCAACGATGATACAGTCGGGTTCATGATGTAGGTGATGGCCTACAAGTTGTTGAGAAAATGTCACAAGGATCAGGTACCAACAAGTGTGATAGAGACAACTGAGAAGTGTGTCATGTGAGTTCCAATGAGTTGGGAAACATTCTTGCTGAGCCAGTTATTGATAGATTGTAGGAAATATCAAGAAAAAGGTATGGAATTTCATTATGTCTGGTTGTTAATACTAATAGAATTACTAGCTTGGAGGAATCTAGATCACTCAATTTTGGGGAGGTGCGAAGAAGCCATGTTTAGCAGCAAGATATGTAAAATTGTGGCATATTGTGCATAAGGAGAGGCAGTTATATAACACATTGTGTTATATGTATACAAGGAATTAATTCATATGAGTATCCAAAATACACCACACATACTACCACAGATAGTAGAAGCATACAAGGGGATTTCATGCTTCAAATAGATAATTCATCATATCTACATTCATACCAAGAAGGACCCAGAGAAATAGTGGATAACGTGCAGATACAAGTTGTCAAGATTGACATGGGACAGATCATAGAATAATGGGAGGAAAAATTGAAAACCCCAATACCAGAAATAGAGCATCCATAAAAACAACAACCATAAATAGAAGAAATAGGAGATGATGAAGAATAAGAAGAATAGGAAGGGGACAGAAATGGTGCGGGAGGAAAACAGAGGATGATATCGCAAGAGGGAGAGAAGCAAAAGGAACAGGATACAGAAAGATCGGTATCGCAATGAAAGAAGAGGAAAGCAATCACGAAAGAGGCCACCTAGCCCCTATCATAGGATGACTTAGAAAAGATTGTGGATCAAGTAAAAGAGGATATTGAGGAGGCTTTTGAGTAAGTAGTGAAAAATCAAGAATAAAGGAACTTGGACGTGCAAGCATAGATTATCACACTGCAACATATTTTGGAGACAACCAGGATTGCACAAGTCAGAAAAGGAAAACATGAGTCGATGGAGAGCATGCCAAACACAATAGAGGCGCAATAGATGACATTTCACCCATATGCGACATAAGGAGAGAGATGAATGATGAAAATAGCAGCAGGATATTTAGAGTTCCCTACGACATAATTACAATAGCATGCAAAGGTACTTAGTCATGTTGACTTGGTGTTATCTCAGTTGTCGGTAGAAGTGATACATGGTTTGCAGACGAGTGTGACATAGGAACTACAAATTTGTGCGATTTCAACATCGATGGAATTAAAAAATGTAGTCGCATATAAGCATGTTCTGCAAGAATAATATGATCAACTTAGGTTGGATAAGGATGAGGCTACACAGAGGATAGATAAAGTGAAACAGGAGGTCTAGGGAGTCTATAATATTATTCCAATTGATAGTTGCAATTGTATTTTGGTAGCCTTGGTGTCCAGCATAAGGCACCTTGTGCATTTATGATAAGAGAATATTTTTAAACTCTTGATTATCTGGCACATATATTCTATCTTTGGCAATTTTTGGTGGGATACTTTCTGTGAGAAAAAGGAAACAAAGGAACCCTCATTAATTATAGTCGCACTCACCTAGGAGTATTTTAGGGATTCTATTAAGGAACAATACTACCCTGTTGGAAGTTATGATGACCAGTATACAAAATGGACCACATTGTAGTAAGAAAGGGACCAAGCAGTGCCAAAGTTCACAAATATCTTCCATAACTTGCATACCAAGTTGAGTATCAAATATTCTGAACGACATATGGTTCTCAAGTACCACGGTGGTCTACATAGATACATCTAGGAAGAAATGGAGTTTATGTACATCTCATCCTTGGGTGCGGCCTATCGATATGTCATCAAAATCGAAAAGAAACTTAAATAAAAGACACAACAATTTCAGTCTGGAAACCCCTCACAGAAGAAGCAGAGCAAGGGAAACCCCAACCCACAGAAAAAAGGGCAAAGAAAATATGGACAGCCTCAAGACAACTAGTCTAAGCTGCAAACAAATAAGGACAATGGAAATATGAAGAAAGATATTAGGAAGTGGTGCGACTTCCATAAGAGCCCCTGGAATAAAATTGTTGATTGTCTCTCAAATCATTCATTGGTGGCTGAGGTGAAAGCCTTTGAATCATATGCGGGTTCCGACTCCAAGTTGGAACCAGAAAAGAGGAGATGCATCATTGATGATGAACCTAGTGCCACCATTACTACCACCAAGATCTAGCCCAGTGAACCTAATGAACTAGAGGAAGGGGAGTTCCTCTTTCATTCACAGATGTGGGTGAAAAGAACCCCACTGCACTTCATCGTTGATAGCGGTATCAAGAATAACCTCATCTCATTGGAGGTCTTCAAGTGTTTGGCCCTACCAATAACATCATACCTACATCCCTACACCATTGGATGGCTCCACCAAGGAAGGGATCTTCGTGTCAGCCAACAATGTTGCATGTCCTACGGCTTCATTCCCTTCAAATATGATGTATTGTGTGATGTTGCTCCCCTTGAAGTTTGTGATTTTATTTTGGGCCAACCTTATTTATGGAAATGTCATGTTGTATATGAGTTTATGCCTCATAGTGTTATTATTACTTTGGAAAGGAAATTATATAGGTTACCCGAGGTAGTCCCACCTAGTTTCATTTCATTGATATTTTTCAAGCAATGCAGGAAGGTCATCTCTCAGACCGGAATTTTTTTCTTCTTCGTGATTCACTCTCAAAGTGAACGAAATATTGCATCCACATACATGGCCTCCACAGTTGACCTCTCCATGCAGCAGAAGAAAGTGGATAAGTTCCTGGAACAATACAAAGACATCTTCTCCTCACCTATTGAGGTACCTCTTGTCAGTGTTTCATGGAAACCTACACAGGAAATCTAGCTAAAGTAAGTACAAACAAGCTTATTAAGAAAAAAAAAGAGATTCAATATGGAATATTGAGAAAATATATTCACACTACTCCAATGAGCTGATAATTGATACATAGATCATGATCAATATGATACAATGAATGAGTGGAATACACTCATATATAGGGCAAAGCATACCATAATTAAGAAAATCAATCAAGCAATTAGCTTTCCTTAGGAATGCATGCATGCATAATAGTGATGGTAAAAATAGAACTAGTCAGTTAACTCCCAATGAACTAGTGTTACTCCCATTGAACTAGTGTGT